>JACEIK010002742.1:168159-197387 GCA_018107945.1 Datura stramonium | reverse complement strand
CAAGTACATATAAGTCCCTCCCTTTAATTCAATGTTATTTTCCTAAGTTAACTCATGGCCAACAAAGGGGTAGAACGAAGGAAATTAATATTTCTCGTCTGTTTACACTACGAAACGCTGCCCGAATTCAAATTAACTTCGGATATTAAAGTTTAAGGCTGCAGGGAGCATTGCTACGGAGTTAGTTTCGCGAAATTCGCCCAGCGAATCGTAACCCCGTCGAGCTAAAGTTGTTGAAATTTCTCCGAACTAGTGTCAATACGATCATAGGCTTAAAGTAAGCATTTCTTACTTCTTGACTTTCGAGAAATTACGAGTTTCCAATCGTATTCCGTTAAGTTGAAATATAGTTAATATTTTTATATAAAGTTATAATTTTCTCCGAATTTAGTACTGAAATTAGCCTCATTCTTCCAATAATACGATTGCAGTTGAGAAGAGCAGTTGAATACGAATTGCAACTTGCCAGTCAGTCAGTAATTGGTGAACGAGGTATGTTAAGGAAAAATCCTTCGTCAAGTTAGTTCCTATAGTATTATAACTCAGTCTAAATCCAAGTAAGAGAATCAGGAGTACGTTAATTATGAATAGTTGTTGTTATTAGCTGAAACTAGTGTTCTACGCTTTGTTTGAGATTTAATTTGCCTGTATAGCCCTCCATGACCAACCCCAGGGTAATTAGCTGTGTCGACGCCCGCCAAGGGTGAGATGACGTCGCTCCAGAAAGAGCGGCATGCCATCCACGAGGGATGAAGATGGGGTCCTAGGTCCTTATAGAGTCCATTCCACGACTACACTATTATACATTCACTGTATCGGCACCACACCCTCGACGAGCCTAGTGCCCGAGGTGCGGATATCAGGAGTTCACTGGACTCAGACACAGCTACAGTCAGGGGCCGAGTGGGCTTAGTTGCAGACCCAGGGGACTGGTAGTACGGCTATAGTTACCAGTTGACCCATTATGATCTTGTAAGGGGTATATAGATTGAAGTGTACTCAGCAGGGCTTATGGGAGCCCCAGGTAGGTTGTTATTTTCTAGTTGTACATTCTGGCTTATGGGGGCCAGGTAAGGTTAAGGTTCTTGTTGCTTTAGTTATTGATAGACTAGATAATAGAGAATCCAGCTACTCAGTCAAAGATGTCATGCCTGAAACTGATAAGCTTGCTCANTAGTTATTGATAGACTAGATAATAGAGAATCCAGCTACTCAGGTATGACCCCTATCCCTTTTCTTTCAGTCATTTTCAGTTCTATCTTTTATATTCAAACGTTTACATTTATTTCCTTACATACTCGGTACATGTTGTACTGATGCCCTTTTGGGGCGCTGCATTACTTTCCTACAGGTACTGATAGATGAGGAGCAGATACCTCTTAGCTTCCAGCCAGAATTAGTAGAAGAGCCGACTCCTTTTTTTCGGAGCTTGTAGATAACAGGTTGTTCCTTTGACAGCCAATTTATGGATAGGTCGGGGCCCTGTCCCGACCATCATATCACTCCTAGAGGCTTGCAGATTATTTCTATTTTCCTGTGGTTAGCTGTTTTTGGCCGTGTGGGGCCCGTATGTATTTTATCTTGTATATTGGCCGCGTGGGGCCCTATTTAGCTAATAGTTAGTGTCCTTGTCGACTATAGCTTAGTTTAGCATCGAATTTAAGTTTTAGTCATAACTAGACATCATGGTGGCCTTGTTGGCCTGCATAGGACTCCCTGTTGCTATGTATTTATGGTTAGCTATTTTCTCGTAACAGGTGGCTATGAGGCCTTATCATTCGGGGGCTGTATTTACAACCGAGATATAGCCCGTTATTTCCTTGATTTCAGAGTTAGTATTAGCCCTGCACCAGGAGTACTTAGGCTCAGTCCGCTCAGTCATATCCCAGTAGGGCACCAGGTGCCACTCACGCCACCCAAGGCGGGGCGTGACAAACTTGGTATCAGAGCAGGTCGTATCTCAGGGAGTCTGCAAGCCGTGCTAAGTAGAGTCTTATCTATAGATGTGTTGTGCACCACATACTATAAACAAGAGGCTGCGAGGCATGTTAGGATAGTTACTCTTTTTCCTCTTCTAGTCGTTCTATAGAGGTGTGCTATATAGAGATGGGTCCCTAAGTTTATTCTAATCTGCTTCTTTTTTACAGAAAAATGACAGACCCACGACGGATAGCGATCGGCAAGGAATTGGATGTGGCAGCAGGAGAGGGCACTAGCAGGGTACCCCAGTCAGAGACAGCCCCATCTGAGGGTGACAGAGAGGTTTCATCTCGATCTCCCCAGCATTCTCCACCATGTCAGGAGCCACTCAGAGCGGAAAATGTGTTGGCACCCCCTCCAACAGTACTTGTACCAATACCGTCCGATCAGGAGGTTAGGAGTGTTGTTGGTATGTTAGCCCAGATGATGGTTGCACAGTGTCAGCCCGTGGTGTCGGTAGTTGCAGAATCCTCAGGAGGGCCTGGTAGCTCGAGAGTCCGAGAGTTTCTTGCACTGAGTCCCCCGCAATTCACAGGGACAGATCGGGATGAGGACCCTAAGGTTTTATAGGACTAGTTGTAGCGAATTTTTAGGGTAATGCATGCCACCCCTACAGAATAAGTAGAATTAGTCATATTTTGGTTGCGGGACATTGTAGTACTATGGTATGAAAGTTGGGAAAGGTCCTGGGGCAGAGATGTTCCCGCTCCCCCTTGGCCCAGTTTCTCATAGGCCTTTCTAGATCATCATTTTCCATGGGAGATCCACCAGGCCAGGGTAGATCAATTTTTGCATTTGGAGCAGGGTTAGATGAATATTCTAGAATATGCTATGAGATTTGATTCCTTGGCCCGATATTGACCGACCTTTGTAGATACTATGCTAGCCAAGGTGCACCAGTTCATTATGGGGCTGAATCCAGAATACGTGGAGACCTGTATCATAGCTACCTTGCGAGGGGGCATGGATATTGCTCGTGTTCAGGCATTTGCCCAGAATATTGAGGGGATCCAACAGCGGCAGCGAGGGATGGAAAGGGCAAGTCAGGAGCAGCATTGTAGGGCCAGACCCAGTGATAGGCAGACAGAATCCTAGGGCAGACCCAGGACACGACTATCAGACAAGCCACCTAGACCCCCACCTCCACAACAGTAGCAGGGGAGCAGGTTTGGTCGTCGGGGACAGCCAGGGCCGGTGAAAGCTCACAGTCAGCAGGATCGTAGCAGCAGAGGGGGTCAGAGCAGAGCAGACTTACTATACCACCTTGCCCTATTTGCAGTCGACGTCATTTTGGGGCATGCAGGTATGGTTCCACGACATGTTATGCATGTGGACAAGAGGGTCATCGGATGAGGGACTGTCCGGCTAGAGGTCAGGGCGATCGGGATCAATAGGATAGATCTTCAGTGGGGTCACGTGCCCCAGCCCCTCCAACATGGCGTAGGCCCTCAGTTCCAACCGGTAGAGGCCGGGGCAGATTAGGGGCCTCCAGTTCAAGTACGGGTCCAGATTGCACATATGCTTTACCGGGGCGATAGGAGTCAAAATTGCCGTCGGATGTTGTGACAGGTATGATGGACATCTGCTCTCATTTCGTGTATGCTTTGAGAGACCCAGGCTCCACTTTGTCCTACGTTACACCTTTAGTGGCTCGAAAGTTCGATATCACGCCGGAATTGCTTCGACGGCCTTTTTTCAGTGTCTACCCCCGTCGATGATTCCATTACAGCTAAGAGGGTCTATCGAGGGTGCACAGTAGAGGTCGTTGGTCTCCAGACTTTAGCAGATTTGGTAGAATTAGAGATGATTGATTTTGATGCAATTATGGGTATGGATTGGCTAGCTCCATGTTATGCCAATATAGAATACTGGACCAAGACTGTCCAATTCCACTTTCCAGGGGAGGCAGTATGGGAGTGGAAAGGTAGTGCGGCTACGCCAAAAGGTAGGTTTATTTCCTATCTTCGTGTGAGAAAATTGATAGCAAAGGGATGTATTTATCATATTGTCAGGGTTCAGGATGTCCAAGCAAAATCTCTGACTCTTTAGTCTATTCCAGTGGTCAATGAATTTCCGGATGTATTCCCATATGAACTTCCTGGTGTCCCCCAGAATGGCAAATCGACTTTGCAATTGACTTATTACCGGGTACACAACCTATTTCTATTCCCCCCGTACCGGATGGCTCTTGCTGAGCTCAGAGAATTAAAGGAACAGTTGTAAGATTTGCTAGATAAGGGATTTATCAGGCCGAGTACTTCACCGTTGGGTGCGCCAGATTTATTTGTGAGAAAGAAAGAAGGCTCCCTCCCCATGTGTATAGATTATCGGCAGTTGAATAAAGTCACTAGCAAGAATAAGTACCCTCTTCCCAGAATAGATGATTTGTTTGATTAGTTACAGGGGGCGAAGTGTTTTTCCAAGATTGATTTAAGATCTAGGTATCATCAGATTCGAGTTCGGGAGAGAGATATATGAAAAACTACTTTCAGGACTAGATATGGCCACTTTGAATTTCTGGTCATGTCCTTCAGGATGATGAATGCTCCAGCGGTGTTTATGGACTTGATGAACAATATCTTTAGATCGTATCTGGACCTATTTGTGATAGTATTTATTAATGATATTCTGGTATATTCCCTCTCAGAAGCAGAACACCGAGATCATTTACGGACAGTGCTCCAGATTCTCAGAGATCGTCAGTTATATGAAAATTTTTCTAAGTGTGAGTTTTGGATGAATTCAGTGTCATTTCTGGGTCATGTTGTGTTAGAAGCTGGTATCCAGATAGATTTCTAGAAGATTGATGCAGTAAAAACATGGCCTACGCCGACAATTCTGACTGAGGTACGCAGTTTCTTGGGATTAGTCGGTTATTAAAGGAGGTTTGTAGAAGGATTTTCTACTCTGTCAGCACCCTTGACCAAGTTAACTCAGAAAGCAACCAAATTTTGCTGGACTGGCATGTGAACAGAGTTTCCAGGGGCTGAAATAAACTGACATTTGCACCCATATTAGCTTTGCCTGATGGGTTAGAAGGGTATGTAGTGTATTGTGATACTTCAGGTGTTGGGTTATGATGTGTTCTGATGCAGCATGGTAAGGTAATTACTTATGCTTCGAGACAGCTGAGGAAACATGAAAAGAACTACCCCGCCCATGAACTGGAATTAGCCGCGGTCATCCATGCCTTAAAAATATGGAGGCACTATCTGTACGGTGTTCATGTAGATATTTTCGCTGACCACAAGAGCCTTTAGTATATCTTCACATAGAAAGAGTTGAATCTACGGCAGCACCGCTGGTTAGAATTATTAAAAGACTACGATGTAAATATTTTGTATCATCCAGGAAAAGCCAATATTATAGAAGAAGCCTTCAGTCGCAAATCTAAGGGGAGTTTAGCATATTTGAGGCCAGAACAGCGGGAGCTAGCTCGAGAATTACATAAGTTAGCTAATCTGGCCGTCCGTATAGTACATTGAGGAGACAGTGGGGCAGTGATCCAGAATACTGCAGTATCATCATTGGTTAGAAGTGAAAGAGCAGCAGTATGAAGATCCTAACCTAGTTCAACTCAGGAGTAAAGCTCAGCAAGGGGAAGTAGCAGATCTCAGGGTAACCGGGGATGGAGTTTTGAGATATAGGGGCCCCTTTGTGTGCCGGATACGGCAAGACTTCTCCAATAGATTATGAGAGAGGTACATTATTCCCGATATTCTCTTCATCCAGGTTCAACGAGGATGTACCATGATATAAAAGAAATTTAATGGTGGTCGGGGATGAAAAAAGAGGTAGCAGAATTTGTGGCACAATGTCCTAACTGCCAGTAAGTGAAGGCTGAACATCAAAAACCCGGTGGATTGACACAAGAAATAACAGTGCCTATGTGGAAATGGGAGGCGATTAATATGGACTTTGTGACAGGGTTACCTTGTACCAGGCATAAATTTGATTCTATATGGGTCATCGTTGATAGGTTGACAAAGTCAGACCACTTCCTGCCAGTCAGGGCTACTTTCTCAACTGAGGACTATGTTGAATTGTATATTAGAGAAATAGTACGATTGCATGGTGTTCCAGTATCAATTATTTCTGAAAGAGGGGCACAGTTCACAGCTAAATTTTGGCAATCCTTCCAGAAAGGTCTGGGGACACAGGTTAAACTGAGTATGGCCTTCCATCCTCAAACAGACGGGCAGGCGGAATGTACAATTCAGATGCTCGAGGGTATGTTACGAGCGTGTGTGCTATATTTTGGAGGCAGCTGGGATGAACACTTACCGCTTATTAATTTTTCTTACGATAACAGTTATCACTCGACAATCCGGATGGAACCTTATGAGGCCTTATATGGGCATAAATGTAGGTCCCTAGTTGGTTGGTTCGAGGTTGGAGAAGCAAGGTTAATTGGGCCAGATATAATTCATCAGTCAGAAGAGAAAGTGAACCTTATCAGAGAACGTCTGCTGACAGCCAAGAGCCGCCAGAAATCTTACGCGGATGTATGGCGTAGAAACTTGGAGTTTGATGTGGGTGACTGGGTATTTTTGAAGGTTTCACTGATGGGCGTGATGAGATTTGGTAAGAAGAGCAAGCTCATCCCAAGGTTTATTGGACCGTATCGAATCCTCCGTAGAATAGGCTATGTGGCATATGACTAGATTTTCCTTCAGAATTAGAATCCGTTCATCTGGTCTTTCATGTGTCGATGCTATGAAAGTGCATAGGGGATCCATCCCGAGTTGTGCCAGTTGAGGATGTCCAAGTCACCGAGGAACTAGCTTATGAAGAAGTCCCAGTGGCCATATTGGATCGGCAGGTCCGCAGGTTGAGAACAAAAGATATCGCTTCAGTTAAAGTATTATGGAGGAACAGGAATAAAGAAGAGATGACTTGGGAAGCTGAGGATGATATGAGATCCAAGTATCCTCATTTGTTCCATACTTAGCCAGGCCATACAGGTACGTACATTCATGATTCAGTTTGTTCTATGATATATGTTACATATACTGCTCAGCTACATACAATGTTGTTGAGAAACAGTTGTTACAGTGTTATGTGAAATGCCTGTATTGGACTTTTCTGCGTTTCAGGATTTTCAGATAGTCCATATTACAGGGGAAACTCTGCCGAAATTTTTCAAGAATAAGTAGTTATAAGGGTTAGAGTTCCTATAAGCTGAAGTAAAACATTCGAGGATGAATGTTTCTAAGGGGGGGAGGATGTTACACCCCTTAAGCTTCTAATGTTTAAACGGTCTATTCGTATGTTGCTTAAGAGTTTTAGAGTGCAATACTTACGAGAAAAGGGCCCGGGGAAAGGTCGAATGAGCATGGAGTTGGGATCGCGCGAGAGGAGGTCGGGCCAGCGTGGCACGGACCATGCCCTCCACGATGGGCTCCGTGGCATGCCCATAAGTAGGCGCGACAGGGCCCGTGCCATGGACCCCTGTCCATCGCCTCAAGTATATATAAGTCCCTCCCTTTAATTCAATGTTATTTTCCTAAGTTAACTCACGGCCAGCAAACGGGTAGAACAAAGGAAATTAACATTTCTCATTCGTTTACGCTATGAAATGCTGCCCGAATTCAAATTAACTTCAGGTATTGAAGTTTAAGGCTACAGGGAGCATTGCAACAAAGTTAGTTTCGCGAAATTCGCCCAGCGAATCGTAACCCCGCCGAGCTAAAGTTGTTGGAATTTCTCCGAACTAGTGTCAATACGATCACAGGCTTAAACTAAGCATTTCTTCCTTCTGGACTTTTGAGAAATTACAAGTTTCCAACCGTATTCCGTTAAGTTGAAATATAGTTAATATTTTTATATAAAGTTATCGTTATCTCCGAATTTAGTAATGAAATTAGCCTCATTCTTCCAATAATACGATTGTAGTTGAGAAGAGCAGTTGAATACTAGCTGAAACTCGCCAGTCAGTCATTAATTGGCGAACGAGGTATGTTAAGGAAAAATTCTTCGGCAAATTAGTTCCTATAGTATTATAACTCAGTCTAAATCCCAGTAAGAGAATCAGGAGTACGTTAATTATGAATAGTTATTGTTATTAGCTGAAACTTGTATTCTACACTTTGTTTGGGATTTGATTTGCCTGTATAGCCCTCCATGACCAACCCCAAGGTTATTAGTTGTGTCAACGCCCACCAGGGGCGAGATGACGTCCCTCTAGAAAGAGCGCCATGACATCTGCAAGGGACGAAGATCGGGTCCCAGGTCCTCATAGAGTCCATTCCATGGCTGAACTATTATATATACGCTGTATCAGCACCACACACCCGACGAGCCTGGTGCCCGGGGTGCGGATATCAAGAGTCCACTGGACTTAGACACAGCTACAATCAGGGGCCAAATAAGCTCAGTTAAAGACCCAGGGGACTGGTATGACGGCTATAGTTACTAGTTGACCCATTATGACCTTGTTAGGGATATATAGATTGAAGTGTACTCACCAGGGCTTATGGGAGCCCCAGGTGGGTTGTTCTGTGTTGGTTATACCTTCCAGCTTATGGGGGCCAAGTAAGGTTAAGGTTCTTGTTGCTTTAGTTATTGATAGACTAGAAAATAGAGAATCCAGCTACTCAGGTATAACTCCTATCCCTTTTCTTACAGTCATTTTCAGTTCTATTTTTTATATTTAGTCATTTACAATTATTTCCTTACATACTCGGTACATGTTATACTGACGCCCTTCTGGGGTGCTGCATTACTTGCCTGCAGGTACTGATAGACGAGGAGCAGATCCCTCTTAGCTTCTAGCCAGAATTAGCAGAAGAGTCTGTTCCTTTTTTTTTCAGAGCTTGTAGATAACAAGTTGTTCCTTTGAGAGTACTGTTTATGGGTAGGTCGGGGCCTTGTTCCAACCATCATATCACTCCTTAAGGCTTTCATATTGTTTCTATTTCCCTGTGGTTAGCTGTTGTTGGCTGTGTGGGGCCCGTATGTGTTTTTTCTTGTATGTTGGCCACGTGGGGCCCTGTTTAGCTGATAGTTAGCGGCCTAGTTGGCTATAGCTTAGTTTAGCATTGGATTTAAGTTTCAATCGTAACTTGACATCATGGTGGCCTTGTCGGCCAGCATAGGACTCCCTGTTGATGTGTTTCTGGTTAGTTTTTTTCCTGTGACAGGTGCTATGAGGCCTTATCGGCTGGGAGTTGTGTTTACAACCGAGATATATTCCGTTATTTCCTTGATTTCAGAGTTAGTATTAGCCATTCACCAAGAGTGCTTAGGCTCAGTCCGCTCAGTCAGTCCCAGTAGGGCACCAGGTGCCAGTCATGCCTCCTAAAGTGGGGCGTGACAATAACCCAAGTGATGGGCCGTGAAACCAGACCATGGACCTATCCTTTCCATCATTGTTCAATGTTCCTCAAGGTTGAAACTATGGGGCATTCAGACCAGTAGCATGATGACGGCTCGTGAAAACTTCAATGAGTCATGGTTTTATCCATGAGATTTTACAGCAATCTAGTCAGACTGAGGCGATCGACTGATGACTTCCACCTTTCATGAATCATAAGTTTGAATGACGGATCATGGAGTGCTTATGCGACTAGTTTCCTAATTTAATTAGGATAGGATTGTCCACTTAATGTAATTTTCTTAGGGTTTGCTAAAGTTGGTATGCACTCTAATGAGATTCCTACGTTGCATTTCTTGGAGTTTTGAGAGCAAAGAGACAACTTGTCTCTATTGTTCTTGGATTTTAGAAGTTTGACTCTTGGATCACATATTGTGAATACAATTTCGAATTCTCTTTTTCTTCGTAAGTTTATTTTTATGAATTCTTATACAAAATTTGATAGTATGCATGCACGCGTGAGTAGCTAAATCCCTTAACTAGGATTGTGGGAACAATGATAGAATAATGAATGCTGATAAAATAAAATAGTAATTCTTGAATGGTGATGATGCATGTATTGTTAAACTCTTTGTTTTGATTGCCTTTAACAGTTTTAAACGTTAGAACCTACCATAAATCTTAACTTTCACTAAAGAAGTCTAGGTTAGGAAAAGTGATTAATAATGGAGATTTGAAGCTACCAACCTTCATCTAATGACTTGAGCTCTAACAACAATAGTCAATCTAAAACAAATGATGAGGTTAACATGTGAACACCTAAAGTCTGAAAGGATTTAACTAATGCATCGTGTGTTAAGGCTGTGCGATAAGAAGCTTAGCTAGCTATAAATGCAGCGAGAAGGACTGAGGTTGCAGAGATTGCTGCCACAACTATAGCAATAAACAGACCAAATCCTCCATCATTTCGTGGGCAACAAGCCGTGTAAAATATTCTCTACGATGAGGAGTTTGAATTGGAACAGGTCGATTTTACAGGTGCCATTGTACCACTCCGACTGCCAGCAAATGTTAAGTTTGATAATACAAGCATGATGATGCAATTGTTGAGCATGAAAGGGTTGTTCAATGATTTGGCTTGAGAAGACCCTAATCTCTACTTGAAAAATTTCAAAGGAATTGACCATAGCATTCTTGGAGAGATTTTCCTTCCCCCTCATAGGTGAAGCCACTTAATGGTTGAATGAGTTGTCAGGTGAGTCTATAATAACTTGGTTAGAATTGACCATAGCATTCATGGAGAGATTTTTCCCACCATCCTAGATGATATGACTAAGGGATGAGATTAATAACTTCAGGCAATTGGCAGGTGAAGCCTTGCATGAAGCATGACTGAGGTTCAAGAAAAAGTTGTAGTGTATGAATCACAAGTTGTGGGAGTGTTCTTCTAGAAATATTCTATAGGTCATTGAATGCCACCAAAAATGTTATTTTAGATAATACCGCAAAAGGTTCTATGATGGCTCAAAGTTTTGTAGAAGCCAGTCAGGTACTAGACAAAATGACTAAAACTAATAGAGCATGAAAGGCAAACTAGGGAGTCCGAAGCTACAACTATAAATTATTCTAAGGGAGTAATCTCAGAACAATGAAGAGAGACAAAGAGCGTGATCAGGACATGGGCCACCTAAAAATTCAAATTGACCTTATCACCAAGCATTTAATGGGGATGAACTCATAGAAGGTTCAGGCGATTGGTTCATAAGAGAAAGTGCCTAGGTGTAAGGATTACTTCTCAAAGCTTGAAGAAGATAATTTTGTTAATAACTAGAGGGGGAATTTTTGGGCCAAGGGTCTAATCAAGACACCTGGCATTAAGGTTAGGGGAATCAAGGTTGAAACTACTATGACAATAATAACTATGACCGGGCAGGATATAGAGACAGAGACCAGGGAACTTGGAGAAATAGAGATAGGATGAAGAATGATAGAAATTGTGTTTATGTGCCATAAAGGGCCAGAGAACAAGCTATTAATGAATGTAGAAATTCCAAAATGCAGGACATGCTTGCTAGTGTTCTGAAAAAGGTTGAATCCACAGATACAGGTATCAACCAAATGCATGGAGAATTATCAAGTCTGAGTCAGCTGGTGGACTCACACTCCACTTCTATAAAGCAGCTAGAGCAATAGATGAGACAGGTCTCAGCAACACTGAATCAGAAACAAAAGGTTACTTTATTGAGTGACACAAAACCGAATCCCAGGAATGATGGCCATTGAATGGCTATTACTAATAGAATTAGGAATAATAATAGTTGAAGAGACCAAAGTTGTTGTTAAAGATGCAGGAAAGGAAGATGCTCTAGATTCAAGAATTATGATTGATGATACGGAGAAGGAAGAGATATTGGTTAATTCCATAAAGCCATCTACTGTTATTAAGGAGAACATAAAAGATGATAAAGCACCAAACAAGGCAAAAGAGGTTGCCATTGAGAAATTAAAAGAAAAGAAAGGCACAAAAGTATATACTCCTATTTCGAGGCCACCTCCTTCTTTTCTTAGAGGCTTAAGAAAAAGGTAAAAGGGGACAAGTTTCATAAATTTATGTCCATATTAAAGCAGTTGTCGGTGAATATCCTATTGGTTGAAGCACATGAGCAAATGCCTAAGTATGCAAAATTTGTGAAGGATATGGTGACAAAGAAGAGTACATGACTCTTGAATAAGGGGGTAACTGGCACCATTGTAGTGAAATTTCTTCTGACTCACTAGTCCAAAAAAAGAGGATCATGGGTACTTCACTATTCCATGCGCGATAGGGCCTTTAATATTGCTAAGGCACTGGGCAATCTGGCCCAAGCATAGATCACTAGGCAATCTAGGTCCAAGCATAGATCTGATGGCACTAACAATCTATAAATAGTTGGTCTTCGGATCTCCCACTTCGATCACAATGCTGCTACTTATGGCCGATCGCACCATTAAGAGACCAATGGGCATATTAACCGATATTCTTATGAAAGTGGATAATTTTATCTTTCTAGCTGATTTTGTCATCTTAGACTATGAGGTTGAGTTCGAAGATCCTGTTATCTTAGGATGTTCATTCCACCGGAAGAGCACTGGTTAATATAGAGAGTGGCAAGCTGAAGTTTCAGGTTAATCAGGAGGAAGTCGGGTTTAAGGTCTGCAGATCTATGAAATAGCCAAGATACATGAGTGTTGTTTCTATGATTGACACTTTTGATGATAATATTTAGAAGAGAGATTTCATCCCAGGTGATTTGTTACTAGTGTCTAAGTCTAGGCTCCGCTTGATCCAATGCAAATCAAAGTCTAAGTTGTCTGGTGCCTTAAAGGTGGTGTAAATGTTCCCCCATGGGGCAATTAATCTTGAGGCGAAAGATGGTAAAAGGTTTGAGGTAAATAGCAGTGCGTCAAACAGTATATCGGGGTACTAGATGAGGTAAAATTGATTGATGAGATATAACTTGATGAAGTCTGAGTAATCGGGGTACCTGCATCGTGCCATGATGTTAAATTAGGTGTTTCTTGGGAGGAAACATAAGGGGTTTCTTGATAACGACTGAGTAATCAAGATATCCGTATTGTGTCGTAACGTTAAACCAGGTGCTGCTTGGAAGGCAACCCAATATGTCTTGTATATTGTACTTTTTTTTGTTTTTGGCCAATTTTGATGTTTGTTGAAGTGTATAGGAGACACGAACTCAAAATAGGAAAAAAGTTGTGCAACTACAAATAGTAGGATGGCCATAGATAGAGTTAATGGATTGGGGTTTGCACACTGAAAAACTAGAGAGGAAATAAAAGTTGGGGATGAGTGTCACTGGAGAGGATATAATAAGTTGTGGATGAGGACTACATGTGCATTCATGGACCGTGGAAGCATTGACGACCCATGAAAGCTTCAGTTGATTTAAGGCTAGAGAATGCAAAGTTCTAAATCTTTTACGAGACTACAGGACGGAAGGACCCGTTTTCTGAATGATGGCCCATCAATTTAACCATGGAAAATTAAAGAAAATAAATTCTAAATTACTGTTCCATAAGATAATCAACTACCTATTCTTTATTTGGCGGGTCCTGAAATTGGTTGTGGTCAGCGAAATGGGCAACCCTAACCCAACCTAATTGACCTTCATCTTCTTTGATGAAATCAACCTATAAAATTCAAACCTCCAAAACTCCATTCAAATTCAAACTCTCACATCGTTTGCCCATATCCATTACAAGTTTCCCACACCCATATTAGTCAAAACCGCATACTCATCTCCATCAAAACCCATATTTCCACACAATCCCCTATATCTCTCCAATATCCAATGATGAACTCTACAATCAAAGCCTTACAGTCCATCATCAAGCCCTAACCACATAAGTTTCCTACCTCCTATAAGTTCCCACAATCTTCACAGAAGCTCTAAAAGCAATTCCAATCGCATACGAGGTCGTGTCACTACTATTATGAAATCAAAACTCATGACAACCTCAAGGTCTTATCACTGTTTTAGTAGATTTGAAGGACCAAAGGACAGTTCATTGTTAGAAAAAACAGCTCGTTGACTTGACCATTCTTGTGAGATTAGAGGTGTCATTTGTAGAACACACTTCATGGTTGATAGGAAGACTTGTAAGGAAATTAGTGGCCCATCAAATTGACCATCATTGTAAATCCCAAAATTGAATACTTTTAGAATTCATTTCATGAACAATAGGATGGCCCGTTATTTCATATTAGGTCCATCATTTTGCGCTTGATCAGTTGTAGAACAAAGTTTAACATAGTAACTTCAGACATCATATAAAGCAATTATGCTTCAAAAATTTTAAACAAGGAGGGGGACAAGTAATGCACCCATCAGGAGGCAAAGAGTTATTATGACCTATTTGTGGGACACATCTGAGTCCAAGGAAGTGAGGAAGAGACTTAGCTACAGCTTCGTACCCCTAGAAAATGAGCACGACAACAATAAGTGCCTCTTACCCAGTTTGAAGAGGGAGGAGCTACAACTCAGGTAGTCAGTGCGAGCGAGTCCAATAATAAGGACTCAGGTAGTGACTAGGGTAGTGGTACCAAAGAGGAGAGTTCCTCAAGAAATGAGACAGATGCTGCAGATGAGACCTCCTCTTCTAACAGAAGGAGGAAGCAGGAGATCCGTGTCAAGTTTACCTAATACAGGGAAGACCTTCAATTCCAAATCAAATACATGCATGAAATTTATGATGTCAGGCTCTAAACAATAATGCGAGAAACTATCAAGAGAATCATCTTTGAAGAAGCTCGTATTTGCTCATATGACCTTATTGAGTTGCCTAAAATCAGGAGTTGTTTTACCATTAAAGCTAGAATGGATGAGTGAGCCACAACATGACTATAGCCCAGTAATGGTCTGTGAGTTTTACACATCGTTTGCTGCCACATTGATCAAAATTCCAAAGAATGGTGATTCTGCAAAAGACCAGCCTCCTTTAGATAGTGTGCAGATAAGTGGGAAAAAGTTGATATTTCAAAGTAGACCTTCCAATGTTTCTTACTTGGTCCTAGGTATGAGGTACCTGCTAACATGATGGAGTTTGATTACCAAATGTTTTTAGTAAGCAAAAGAAGGAGGCACGAGAACTCAACCGAGAGGAAGAGGCAGATAAAGTGGTTTGCCTCAGTGCTTACTAACAAAGAGGTGGCATGGCTAAGGGATGACAGAACCACATCACAAAGGTATCCTTATTCCTATGCGCAAAATTTTTGTGGGCTGTGGTGCGATTGAAATTGGTACCTACATAGGCAGATAATGCAATGACTTTGGACTGGGCCGTTCTTGTTGATACATCCAAGTGCACACGCAAATATACGTGGTTGTCAAGTAATATAGTACATAAGTCCATATATCATCCCACAAAGACTTGATTAATTGTCTTAGTTTGAATCTTATTTTCACTATTCTCAAGAGAAAGAAAATTGGTTTTGGAAGAGTTAAAGTAAATTTTACTAAGTGTTGCAATGTAAATTAAATATTTTGAAAATTCATTTTCAGGAAGATTGTATTTCAAATGATGAGAAAATCCAGGGTCTTGGCACCTTCTCTTTCAGGTTGGGTTGTTGAGTCCAATTTCACCAAACTTACCCTCCAAGATTGTTAGTTTCAGATTATGAATTCATTTCTCAACTTATCCTTTCGAATATTCAAGAACTATCTCGCTAACCTAGCAAGTATATCCATATGGTTGTAGGAGAAATGTGAAATGGCAATTATAGATACCTGATTCAACTAAGTAGGGTTGCAAGATATACCCCTATCAATAACAACGAATCCAATGTCCTTTGTTCTTGACAAGAAATCAAAACCTACTTTATACTTCTTTTTACCCTCATTTGTTCCCTCTTTTGAGTTCAACAACTGAGTCAATAGATATTATTCGAAAGGTGATTAGACTAACGAACAATCATTAAACCAAGAAAGGTGTAATGTCGGCTAAGGATTTTCATGGTTGTAATGTCAGCTAAGGAATGGGCAGGAATTATTTAGAAAAATAATGACTACCAATCCTAAGAACTTTAAGACACATTTCACATGATTCTTCTTTTCCACCCATCATCCTTACTATTTGCACTTACACTTCCTTCACTAGTCCTTTTCCGTACTAATGCCCCCTTTTTCACTACTTGACTACTAGTTTCTGCTTTAAGTTCAATCAAAATAATCTATTGTTAAGAGTTTCTCTTTCCTTTCTTTCCTTTGGTTCTTGCAGTAAGTAAACATTTTATCACATGAGCATCCTTCTTTCTTTTTCTATTTTCAAACCCATATAGTCATCTTTCCTCCTTATTAGTGTTACTATCTCAATGAAACCCTCATCACCATTTTTTCAGATTTCAAAGTGCATTAGGGATTCTTTGAATCAAATTCATTTAGTCTCAAAAACAAAAGGGGATATGCTTCTCATTCGACTAGACAAGAAATACACTTATAAGCTCAATGGGATTGACTAGAGAAAATTTCACAGGTTGTTCGAATAATAAGTTACAAAACATGGGTGTTCAAGGAAATGCCTTGATCATGTCCTACCTCTTCGACAATTGGTTATCATACACACACTCTAAGCAAGTTCTAGATGTTACTCTATGCATGAAACACAACAATTACAAGCTCACCTATCATGGCATCATGGCTTGAATTAGTTTCCTATGACCACATATTCACAATAATCATATGGAATGAATCTTAATTATTAAGCCTAATTTTTACATCTCTTAAGTCAAGTTAAAGAGCCTATGCATTTCTCATGAAATTTTCACTTCTCATACATTTAAGATAAACAATCAATGCCTTCTAGCTTATATCCTAAGCAAAATATCAAGAGAACACAAATGGTGGTTTTTACTCCTAAATAAATCTCTGTGACTAATTTTCTTTTAAGACAATCGTCATCCATCCATCATTGGGACCAGTCACTACATCTATGACAGACTCTGCACAAGAAAAAGGCGAATATGAAACACTCAATTAAAAACAAAATAAATAAGAACATAGCATAGCACAACTACAATCTCCACAAACATCCTCTTACTAGTTATTACAAACCATCAGCACTATAACAGAAATTAATGACAAAGAAATTTGATAACGACTCTACAGCCCAAATCAAAGATATAGCAAATATAGAATACAAGGGAATTCTATTTCCCCCACCCTACACATAAATATTGCACTGTCCTCAGTACATAAACATGTCATAACAAAGGGAGAGAGAACTTTCTAGGCCTCTAAGCATAGTCTTCATCGTCAGGATTAAAATCCTGATCATCAGCATCCTCCGTGTCATCAACTATTATTGCTCCTGTGGTGGCATCCTCCTCCTCCTCATCATCATCAAATGAATCTGTCAGCAATGTAGGCTCATTATCATCTAACATCTCAGCAAATGTTGGTCCTGCTTTGCACATCAACATGGCACTATCTATAAGAAGGTACCGCTCTTCTAGTGTAATCATCTCCTCAACAGTCATAGGTCTACCTCCTATCTTGAGCTGCAGGTCAAACATTCCAAATATGCGACCTCTCTAGCTATCATCACAAGTGCGACGCTCAACTAGAGTGAGAGGAGGTCCAAATATTGTGCTTGGCTCCTTAACTTTTGTCACATCTATCATCTTCCCAGCCAAGTGCGCTGCTAGTGGTAGTCGGAGGTCAGCCTTCTCTTCTTCAATGTTATGCTCCCTCAAGTACTGGGTTAATAGGCTATCATAAAAATATCTCCATTGGTAATCGTCCCTGGACCGGTACATGTTGTCTATAAGCACTGATCCAAAGTTAATCGGCAACCCTTTTATCAATATATACACCAATACTACCCTCTCTCAAGTGATCTCCGTGGTGTTCTTCCTGGGGAGGAGCATGACACTAACAACTTGACCCATACTCTATCTTTCTTGGTCAAATAAAAGAACAAAAGTGTAGAATAAACACCAGTCTTACTCCATGGCCACCTAGTAGTTGAATGTTCTCCGACAATGTGTGGAAGATATCTCTATAAAGGGGCTTCTCAAACAATTCAAAATATATCTCTGGGTCTTCAACTGGTGTTCCAAGAAATTCATTGAATGATTTGCTAGTGAAATAGACCACTTGACCCTTCATGTTGACCTTCATGCTCTCCCCATAAGTCATGTTCTAGTTCGCATAAAACTCCCTCACTAGAGTGACGTTACACTCCTATGGCTCTGCAAACACATATCCCAGCCCCAATCTATGGAAGATGTCAAGGATGGATGGGAACTCAATTTCCAACCTGCCTTCATCAATCTAGTTCTCCAGGTAGTATTTGGCCTCTTTTTCTCATTGAACCATTTTAGGCCATGCTCCTCAATATCTTGGGCTCCAAACCTCCTAGCAGGGGGTGCTCGTGGGGCCGATGATCTAGGTGTGACTCCCCTTCTTAGCCATTTGAAACCTTTGCTTGAATTTGCTACCTCCTTGTCTTTGTTTGCACATGACAACATAACACCCCTGCCAACCACAAACAACATTATAGAAAATATTAGCTCATGAATATCATGGCTAGCTAATTAAGTATATGAGATGTAAGACGACCCCAAACTTAATTCACTAGCTGGTTTGAAAGTTTGTCAAATAGGATACTTAGATTTCCCCCATTATCATATTAAACCTTAACAACCCACCAAATTCACAATTTTTAAGCAACATTTGTTGGTCAAATTCATGAACCTCAACTACACTTGTTTTGTGCAATTTTCAATTTCCCTTTACAGGAGTGCTTTAAATAAGCCATTCCCATCACCAATTCACAATTCACAACAACTAATGTGTGGAGGTTTTTTTTCATAATGTATACCCAAAACGAAAAAAAATTATTTCTATTCAAAATTCCTCTACAATGAATTCTAGCAATTTCAAATTTTCAATATTCTCAACAATCACAAACAATTTAAGAAACATATTCTTCTACAATAGTACCACGACCTTGAGAATTTCATGAAAACCCTTTACCACTCGTTCACCACTTTTCTTCAAACTTACAACACAAAAATCAACAATAACATCAACCCAAATAAATTTATCACTATTATGCTAAATATATGGGTTTGAAGTCATGGGAGACCCATATTGTAAAATTCATGACTTTGCCCAACAATGGTGGACATGGGTCTAGTTGGGGAAGAAGAGGGAAAGAGTAAGCATGACTTCAAGGAAGATAATATTACACAAGAGAAGAGATTTACTTACTAGAAGTGGATAATCATGCTTAACCAAACTTTAGATAAGACAACAATGGGGAATTGGGGAATGGGAGTTACAGCTTTAGAGAGAGGGAGAGAGTTGTATTTTTTTTCTTGTTTTTAGAGAGAGGATAAGTGAGAAATAAAAATAATGTGTAGCTGATAGGGTTTTAAATCAATTTAAGGTCCTTGGGTCGGGTAGACCCTTGGACCCAAAAAAAATTTCACCTATATACCACTGGAGCAACGCGCCACCAAATACGCCCAATACTTGGAAAAATATTTCAGACCTTTAAGACCTGACGCGTCGTGCAAGTTACTTTGCCATGCTTTCCAAATTTTTTTTGAAGTTTGACACCTGGTGCGGTGCGCCAGGCAATACGGCAATCTAAAAACAAATTCTAAAGTTTTCGGCCTGCGCAGCGCTCCAGGCAGTATGCACCATACTTCACATTTTTTTGTCTAAGCTTCTTTTTCCACATTCATCCTCCTAAACCTCCTTTGCAAAAACAAAAAGTACATCAGAAAGATGGATTGCCTCCACAAAGGGCCTTATTTATAATCGTGACAACGACATTCACGGGTTGCCTCTCGTGCAACACCTAATTTAACATTGCGGCATAATGAAAGACTTCCCACTCCCCTTTTAAGAAAATCAAAGTCTTCCTTCTATATTACTCGCCTCCATAGTAGTGTTTCACCCTTTGTCCATTAACTAGGAAGGTCCTATCCAACCCTAAGGGCTTCAACTCCACCGCGCCATGCAAAGTCACATTCACAATCTCAAAGGGGCCTAGCCACTTTGACCTTAGCTTACCCCCAAGTAACTTCAACCTTGAGTTGTACAACAACACCATTTGTCGAAGCCTAAATTCACAAGGCAGGATGCACTTATCATGCCATTTTTTGCATGTTCCTTGTATAACTTGGCTTTGAAGTAGAACTCATCAAGCTCATGGAGCTACAACAACCTTTCCTTTCCCACAACCTTCATATCTATATTCAATCTTTATATGGCCTAAATCATTTGGTTCTCTAGCTCAACTTACAGATGACACACTTTTCTGAAGACCAACCTATATGGCGAGGTGCAAATAAGAGTTTTAAAAGATGTCCTACATGCTCAAAGCGCGTCATCTTGTTTGCTAGACCTGTGTTTCCTGTTTGTGATCATTGTGTTATCAAGTATTCTTTTGATTTCTCAATTAGAAACCTCTACTTGCATATCGATCTACAAATAATAAGTTGTGGCTACCTTTCTACTTCACATTATACTTAGCCAATAAATTATTGAAAAGCCGGTTACAAAAATGCATACCTTCATCACTGATGATGGCTTGAGGAGCCCCAAAATGGGTGAAAATATTCTTCTTCAGAAATCTAATTACCACCTGAGAATTATTTATAGGAAACAACACTGCCTCCACCCATTTTGACATGTAGTCAACAACTACAAAGATGTACTTGTTACCGTTTGATGGGATGAATGGCCCCCATGAAATTAATTCCCCAATAATTAAACACTTCTATCTCCATAATGCCTTTATGAGGCATCTCATGCCTTCTTGATATGTTCCCTGTTCGCTGGACAGTTGTCACAAGATTTCACAAATGCATATGCATCCTTGAACAGGGTAGGCCAATAAAATCTGGACTGAAGGACCTTTGCAGTGGTCCTATCTCTAACGATGATGTCTCCTATAGGGAGAGGAATAACAATGATGTAGGGAATATTTACGCATTTATTAACCATATTTTTCCTATGCTTAGCTTTGAGAATAAATTGTGTGCGTTTTCTTGTATTTTATGTGAAAAAGAGCTAACACACATGATTAAATGTTTTTAGGTATTAAAGTGATGGATTTGGGCTTAATTGTGGCTAAAAAGAGTAGAATGGCAAAAAGGGGATTGAGGAAACAAATGTTATAGAAGTTGGCATCACGTACTCACACCTATACTATGGCCTTGCGAGGCAGTGCAACGAGAGGCGCAATGCGCCAGGTGTGTGGTGCTATAAGCAGCGGGACGTACAGTAGTGGTCCAAATGGCCAGAGATTCCAATCCCAGTTCGACTAGGAACAGAAGCTACAAAACCTAATTTCAATCCAAAAAGGAATGATGAAGGCTTAATCTACTACTATATAAACCCCTTCTTAACATGTTTGAGGCGTGCACTTTTGGAGATAGTACAATTATTATCCAACAACGAATTTGTGTAATTACTTAGTCAAATATTTGTTGGAGAATTCATCAAGTTCTTATGACTCAATTTTAGCTTTGGAGATTTGTCAAACAACTTCACATTATAGTAAGTATTTCATTATGATTTTTTCTACATCTTATGATATTGTTTTCATAAATATCAGTGGCTAAATCTCTTAAGCTAGGATTGTGAGAACCATGATGGATTAACTAAAAGTAGGCAAAATAAAATAGTGATTCTTGAATGGTGAATTAAGTTGATTGTTAATCTCTTCGTTTTAATATTTTATTGTATGTATCTTCAACTTGCTCAACCAAAGAGGTTGAAATCAGAAAAGGAGAATAACAGTGGTAATTTGAGGCTACCAACCCTTATCTAATTAACTTGACCTCTAACTGAAATAGTTAAACCAAGACTTATAGTGAGGGAAAATTATACACACCTAATGTCCAACAGGATTTATGTGAAATTCATCTATGTAGGCCGAGAGATGTTAGATGAACTGAATCTTCAGTCTTACATAAAATTTACCAGGACAAATCACTAATAAAGTAAGCCTACTATGTTATGAAATCATGAGGAACACAGTCCTAGTTTTGTTTTAATAATTTGATAAACAACTCAATCATTGTTAGCATTATTTTCTTCTTTTTATTTGCAACCACCCTTCCGAAATAATGACTACAAGTTAGTTTAACCGTCATTAACACATTATTTCTTTCCTGTTCCCTATGGGATCGACCCCAACCTAGTTGGGTTACTATATGTGAATGAAATGACTTTATAATTCAATTACAAGGTGTAATTTGGGAATGATTAAATTTTGGCGCCGTTGTCGAGGAATACAATTTAGAAATAGTTAATTGTTGTTTAAATCTTTCTTGTAGTCTTTATTTCGTGACTTCTTTTGTTCTAGTTGTTTTTGGTTCTTTCAGGTATTAAAAAATTGGATTTAAATCTAAAAAGGAGGAGGAAACGTTGAAAGGTTCTTAAGCTGAGAAGTATGTCATGTCGCGATGCTACATCAGACGCTTCTTGGGATGAAACCGAAGGGATATCTTAATGAAGTCTGAGTAATCAAACTACCCACGATGTTAAATTAAGCACTGCTTGGGAGGCAACCCAAGGTAATTTATTTGCATATTTTGGAGTTGATTTGTTTGTTCAAGTATGCTAAAATAAAGTCATAAACCGCGAAAGAATTTTTGAGTGTAACAACTTAAAATGCAGCGCAACAAGGTAGGTCCATGATGCAGAGGTCTTGTCCAGGTGAAAAAGAATTAATCATGAAGAAAATAAAAAAAAATCTGAAGCAAAAATGAATTAAAAATAAAAAATCATATAAGAAAATTAAGGAGGCAGCTCAATGGAAGGAAATTATTATAATATTATGTATAAAAAAAGTAAAGAAGAGGAAGGAAATACTCACCTGACATAGCTGCAGAGAGGAGCAATTAATATGCAACAGCAGGTGAAAATTACAATTGAGCCCGCATCGCGGAGGCTTTCCTATGCTTTGGTCTGCGTGACGTGAGGCAAAAGTTTGCCAGCTGAAATTATTTTTCATGCTATTTTGGACTTATTTTATTTTGTGTGGTCTATTTTTCTACACTTATAAATAGTCCTTAAAAATATTTTGGAACACAACTGCTAATGACGGAGAAGACTCTGAGATGGGGGAAGCTATTTTTCCCTCACAGATGATGAGGATTAGAGGCCCAGGAAATTCTTCTTTCACTCTTTTACTTATGCTTTATTATTTTACCATTAATGACAGTGCTACCAATTATGTTTGGGGCAGGAGAAGTAAATTATATTAAACCATGTATCATTTTATTGCTAAATTTGTTCAAGGTGGGCCTAGATTTTTTTTGTGATTCATGACTTATCCTGCTTGCTTGTAGTACTTTTTGTAGTATTTTGTGATGATTTTGGTTTTGTTTTCATTTGGGTTCTCCCAATTTTTGTTTTAGGTCCTTTTTCGGTGGGTAGTCCCTTAGAACTGATTAGAGAGTCTAGATATTTTTTTAGTCATAGAGTCATGACTTTTTCTGATGATAGATGGATGACGATCATCTTAAGGGAAATTAGTCATTAGGAGAGAAAGAACTTGAAACCTTACGAATTCTAGGTTCTTCACTTAGGGTATCATTGAGACTTTGTGTAATTCACTCAAAAATGCATGAAAAGGTAGAAACACTTAGAATTTTGGGACTTGACTCCTAAGCTTGAAAAATTGGGCTTAATAATGTAAAATAGTTAATATGGATATATATGCTTATGTAATCTTGATTGCTACTATTGAACTATTTGTGCCATAATGTGAGTGAGATTCTTTTGTATACTCCATGCTTGTAATTTGATGTCTAGAGCTTGCCCAGTGTGTGTGCAAAACAAAATGAGGATGTTGAATCTAGGAAGTGATATAGTCATTTCTTTGGTAGCCTATTTGTATCCAAATTTTTACCTACCTTGATATAATTGTCCTAGCTAGCAATTTTGACCATTAGCCTATTCTTTTGATAGTCATATTACCAACTTCATTTTTTTGTTCTATTAACTTTTATTTGACCCAAATGACTCCTAGAGCACTTTAATTAAAAATTTTGCATAAAAGGAGCATAAGTGGAGAAAAGAGGGAAAAAATTAAAGTGTGGAAATTAGAAGATAACAAATGAGTGAAACTTTACTAAACAAAGAAGATGATATTAGTGGGGAAAGAAAAAACAAAAGAAAAAGCTTTGAAGTTTGAAAAACATGAATGAATGAATCAAGAACGAACGAAAAATTGTGAATGAGCTTAATGTTGAAAATTCCCTACTAGTCACCTAGTGCAAGTTGTAAATTGAAAAATCAAAGGAGGGATTAGGAGAAAAATAGGAGATTGAAGAATGTGCTAAAAGTCAAAGAGTTGTGAAATATTAAAGTACTTAGGGAGATTAATCACTATCTTGGCCATATAGTTCCTACCCGTCCAGTAGCCTACATTACAATCATCTTAAGTCCTAATTAATCTTAGATTCAATGTTAAATATTAGAGGAGTATTTACACTAAGGGCAAGCCTATGTCCATATTATGCATGCATGTTGAGTTTTTTGAGAGAGTGAGTGATAATGTTCTAATTATGCCTAAGTTCATATTGTTATATATATCTTATGTGTGAAAGGGAATCTCTCCAAATAGTGAGGGGTACATAATGGTAAGACTTTGGTATATCTTGGTTGCAAAATTATATATGATCCATGTTGTCCCAAATATATTTTATTAAGTTAGTTCTAGAAGCTAAGTGATTTCAAACTTGACCTTTGAATGTTGATCTTAAATGCTTGTTGAGTGAGTTGTTGGGCTTGATTGAATTATCTAATGATCCAAAGTGTAAGTAGATTTGTTAGTAGGGTGAATTTTGTGATTGAATTTGAGAATGGAAGGAATTAGATTATTCGGACGAACAATAGTTTAAGTGTGGAGTGGTGATGTAGGGTGTATTTACACATTTATTAACTATATTTTGCCCATTATTAGCTATATGTTGAGAATAAATTATGTGTGCTTATTGTGTTCTATGTGATTTATCTGAAAAAGACCTAATGCACATGATTATCTATTTTCAGGTATTAAAGTTATGGATTTGGGCTTCATTGTTGCTAAAAAAAGCAAGAAGTGGCAAAACCGTGTTGAGTAATTGTGATAGAAGTTGGCATCGCGGTTACACTAGTGCTATGACCTGTGCAACGTGTAGGCAGAGGCAACACACACAAAGGCGCAACGCGCGAGGCCTGTGAAGCTATGAGCAGCGCCGATGCACAGTAGTTGTCAGATGGCCAGATATTCCAATCCCAGTTCAGAACAGAAACTATAAAACCCAATTCAATCCAATAAAGACGATGAAGGCTTAATCTAGTACTATATAAACCCCTTCTTAACATGTTTGAGACGTGCACTTTTGGAGATAATTTGTTAAAAAATTTCACACTATAGTAGGTTTTTCATTATGATTTCTTCTACATCTTATGTTATTGTTTTCATAAACATGAACAACTAAATCTCTTAAGCTAGGTTGTGGGAATCATGATGGAATAGCAAGAAGTAGGCAAAATAAAATAGTGATTCTTGAATGTTGAATTGAGTGGATTATTATTCTATTTGTTTTAAAATTTAATTTTCTGTATCTTCAACTTGCCGATCAAAGGAGGTTGAAGTTATGAACAGAGAATAATAGTGGTAACCCCGAGGCTACCAGCCCTCATCTAATTAACTTGAGCTCTAACCAAGGATAGTTAAGCCAAAACTTATCGCGAGGAAAATTATACACACCTAAAGCCTGAGAGGTGTCACGCCCCGCCTTGGGGGTATGACTGGCACCTGTTGTCCTAGAAGGACCTGGACTACTAACTGGTGAGCCAGGCACATCTGGTGCCTGAGTTAACAGCTCTATCTCAGGTTCCTGGAAACAAAGGCCTATATAACGGCTGTAAACACAGCCTCCGGCCATCTGGGCCTATAGCCACCTCTACCTATAATAACAGCTGACCAGAACATACTCAAAATCAGGAACCTATGCGGGCCGACAAGGCCACCATGCTGACTAGTCATCTGAAGCTAAAACCATAAGACTGTAATACTGCGTGTTTAAAATCCACCTTCAACCACGGCCCCTCACGGCCAACATAAAGACAAAGATGCTAACAACTATACAACTGCCACGACCTCACGACCGGCTCAGCTGACCACAGAGAATATATACAATCTGCAGCACTATGAGTATTAACAATAGAAATGATCGGGACAGGGCCCCGACCTACCCATACTGTACAACAAAAGGAAAGAGCTACACCTCTGGAAATCAGACTCCGGATGACAGGAGCCGATGACTCTATAGGCGGCTGGAATCCCGAGGGATCGCCTCCTCGTCTATTAATACCTGCAAGTAAGTAATACAGCGCCCCATTGGGCGTCAGTACCCTTTGGTACTGAGTATGCAAAACAATAAATAACACAACTGAAAACAACTGAAATGAGATAGCATATCTAGAAAAGCTGTATGGCAGGAGATAGCTGAATCTGAAGAAACTGGTAAGAACTGAATCATGCTACGTACTGATAAGGCGGGGCGTACCTGTAAATGCGACGGCCTGTTGTCCAAGTGTAGTGTATAACACATAAAATAGATATACAAGTAGCAAGCAAGAGCCAATACGAACCCCATAAGCCGGATGGCATAAGCAAGCAAACAATCTATATACCCCTACCGGGTTCAAAACACGCCAAAAGCCAATCCTCACTCATCCTGCTCGCCAGACTCCTCTACCGGCCCCCTGGGTCTCCGGCTCCGGGCCTCCGGCCTCTATATAAATAACTGTGTCTGAGTCCGGTAGGACCTGTATGTGCAAACAGTAACAGATAGGGTCTGGTTTCCATTAGGGCTATCTGAAATCGGAGCTACACCTGTGTACAAACAGTAACAGATAGGGTCTGGTTCCCTGGAACTCTCCTCAGGGCTATCTGAAACCGGGCTGCACCTGCTCACCTGGAACAAGTCAACAGGGAGACAACTGTAATGCTAATCAGACTGCTATGGGGAAGCTTCATCCATCTTCGTCCAAACTGGGGACGGCATGCCACCCCTCAGAGTGGCGTAAAACTCACCCGCTCGGTGGGCGACATGATTACCAACCCAGGGGCGGCGAGGACGCTCCAAAAAGGGCCCTCACGCCACAGCAAGTCTCAACAAGCAAATAGCCATATAAATAGCAAGCATGTATAACTGAAAAGACTATCAAAATCTGTTTTCTCATTCTGATCTCTTTCTATACTAAATTGAATCTTTACTGAATATACTGATTCTGCAATCTTTCTTTAACTGTTGGCTAATCTGTAGCAAGGATACTATCTGTCTGAATGGCTAGTCTGTAGCCATAAAACTGTCTGTCTATCTGATTTTACTTTACTAGCTTTTATTAGAAAATCACAGACATGGGATGGACTATAACATGCTTGCTATTCATACAATAGGCTATACTGAATCTGGATTGCTAACTCGCCCTTTGGCGCATGCTTTACTAATTTTCGAACTGAATACGATACGGCAACGCAAACCAGAATCTACTAGACTTACTCAATTCCTAACATTCAACTCCGAGAGTTTGAAATACGGAGTTTACTATGATTCACAAAGCAAAGACTTACTAACTTGCCGAAGAACAACTTCACATACCTTAACCTCAAGTTATCCGACTGTCGGACGAGGCTCGGTCAGTACTCCAGCTATTTCACCCAATTGCATTCATATACACTTCAATTAGCACTAAATACAACGTTATTCTGAAGGACGACGTCACTTTCGATATAATTATCGTCTAAACTTAGGCTTATCGAAAGACTATCGAAAACTTGCTATTTTCAGAAGTCCAGATGGGAGAAGTATTCACTTCTGATTAGGAGCACATAGACACTAGTTTGGAGCAACTCTACTTACCTTGGTCCGGTAGCTCATTTGATTCGCCGACCATTTCGCGAAACAAAATCCGTAAAAATGCTCTCTGCTGCTAACTACCTCAGTTACCTGAGTTAATTTGAGTTTAGACTTTGTTTGGCAGCATAATCAAACGATTTTATAATACTCTCCTTCGTCCCTCTCTGTTTCTAGCATTTTCTGGAAATTATTTTAAGGAAATAACATCACAAACCAAGTGGGGCTTTATATACTTGGGCTTGGAAAGTCCCAACATGTCCTATGAGAAAGCCAACGCGGTGGCCCCGCCTCCGTGACACGGCACCATCACCCCGGAGGAGCTGCGCCTCGGCGCCTCCCGCGGTGGTTCTGACAGGATTTTCGTCCGATCTTTTTCCCGGGCCTTTTCCTGGAACGGCGTATGGCTATCAGATTTATAACCTAATGTGCGAGTAGGCCATCTAGATGCCTGGAATCTTACGGGATTAATAACATTCTCTCCCCCTTAAGAACATTGATCCTCACGAATGGGAGCGACTAATTTAAGAGGACTCTCGATTTATCTCAACTTACTAATTTTAGGAAAATTTCGGCAGAGTTTCCCTGTAATATGGACTATCCCAAAACCTGAAATGCAGAAAAGTCCAATACAGGTACTCCACACAAAACTAAAGGATTCACCGGACAGCCAAACATCAATCTTTCTCATTTCATAAGGATACAACTACAAGATACTACATAATAATAATACGGACATACCTGTCGCCTGACTAGGCCTGGAACAAGTGAGGATATCTAGTTTTCATATCTTCCTCAGCCTCCCACGTCATTTCCTCTCGGTTCCTGTTACGCCACAATACTTTGACAGACGCACTATCTTTAGTTCTCAATCTGCAAATTTGTCTATCTAGGATATGTGGAACCTCTTCGTAGGCCCTCTTCGTAGGCCAGCTCTTCTGTAACCTGGATATCCTGGACTGGGACTGCTCTGGATGGGTCTCCTATGCATTTCCTCAGCATGGATACATGAAAGACGGGATGAACGAATTCTAACTCTGGAGGCAAGTTCAACTCATACGTCAATTGGCCTATTCTTCGACGAATCTGATAATGCCCGAAGAACCTTGGGCTGAGCTTACCCTTCTTGCCGAATCTCATCACCCCTTTCATCGGTGATACATTCAAGAATACCCAGTCGTTCGCATCGAATTATAGGTTTCTGCGCCGTACATCTGCATATGATTTATGGCAGCTCTGTGCAGTCAATAGGCGTTCTCTGATAAGCTTTACTTTCTCCTCTGACTGCTGAACAATGTCTTGCCCAATCAATGCTGATTCTCCTATTTCAAACCAGCCAACCGGCGATCTGTATTTTCGCTCGTATAAAGCCTCAAAAGGCGCCATCTGAATAGCCAAGTGATAGCTGTTATTGTAAGCAAACTCGATTAGAGGCAAGTGCTCATCCCAGCTACCACCAAAGTCTAGCACACACGCCCGTAACATATCTTCGAGCGT
>JACEIK010002742.1:141209-151582 GCA_018107945.1 Datura stramonium | reverse complement strand
GTTGAAGGGGGGGGGTATTTGTTTCTTATGTTTTTTTTTGTTTCTTAAGTTTGAATAAGTCCAGCCTTTGTCGGGCTGTTGTGATTGATGATTTACTTTGTCGGGCGTGTTTTGTTCTTTGAATGAATGGATGATTTGGTCCGGGGCTTTTTGTGAATGGTATTTAGTGACTCAATGCGGTCTTCAGTTTTAAGCAACGTATTTTGAAATTTTCTAATGAGATGACCCCAAAATTGTGTTTCATTTTTGCCATTGTAAATAGAGTAGTGTAGAAATTAAAACTCCGAGGGTTTTCTTTTGACCACGGTTCTTTTCCAAGGAGCATTCTTTTATTTTAGTTAATATTTTTGTTGAATCAGGTTGGCTTTTCCCAATGATGGATTGAGTGACGACATTTTAAAGGGAAATGCCATGTCACTTTGAGTTTGTTGTGAAGTTTTTTTAAGAGGCACCAACTAAAAATTTTCTTGTGATTGGAATGAAAATGTGAAAAAAAGGGCATGAAGATGAAGATAATTAGCAAGTGTTGGCACCGTAACATAGTAATCTTAGTCGTACATTATAAATTCCCTGCTTGACTTATGATGTTTGCTTGATTGATGTCCTAATGTGATGTTTTGTTTTGGAAAATGACTCTTGTAGACCCTTTAAGGGTGATGCTTTTTGTGGCGAGGATATTTTTGTTAATCTTGTGCATTACATCTTGTCTAGAACTTGCCCTAAATGTGATTCAATGTGAAATCCTAGATGTTGTTGCACCAAGGAAATGAGTTTAGGCCCTCAATTGTCTAGCCACTTCAACCATACGCCCTCCATGATTATTTATCCTTGTTAGCCAATTTTGAGCCTTAAAACCTTTCCTTGGCAACAACATTACAAGCCTTAAGACCATTCTTAATACCTCTTTTGGCTTCATTCTCTCTAAATGATAATGACAAAATAAGTGTTGAAGAAAGGCTCAATGCCTAAGAGGAAGGGAATGAGAAAAGAAAATATGAAAAATGAGTGAAGAGCCTAAGTTTGGGGGTATACAAAACAAAGAGGGAAGACAAGAATCATAGTGTAAAGGGAACATCACCTTTAGTCAAAGTGCACAAAAAGATGAATCCAAAAAGAAAAAGACTATTTGTGTGAATTGGTGTTCCCTCTTGAGGTAATAAGGCTAGTGGTGGAAGCTAAAGAGGGGTTATAAGGGGGAGTATTAAAGAAATGAAAAGGCATCAACAAGAAAAGAAAGGAAAAGGAGGTTGAGTGAGCAAAATTGTTGTAAGGCATGACACAAAAAGCATTAAGAAGGATCTAATCACTATAGCCAAATGTTCATCATACCCCGACTTTAAGCCTACATCACAACCCGCAAGTCCTAAATGATTCTAGGTATAACTACTCTACATTAGTGTCGAATTATATGAAGGGAAAGCCTATGGGTCAAGTGTATGTATGAAGATATCTTTTGGGAGAGTGAGTGTGAGCGTCTCTTCCAATTGATCCCTGGTATGCATTCAAATGATCAAAGAGTCAAGAGAATAGGAATCCTTATATTTGGTTAGTGCCATCATCCCGTTTAGGGATGCAAGAGCATTTAGAGTTCATATGGACATAGAAGAAGGAGTGCAAACTCTAAGGCAAGCTTTGAATTTTCAGTGATTACAACTTGAGATGGTATGTGTGTTACTTGGTTGAGAAATGACCTTGTGTGGTTAATGATTCCATTCAAAAAGTTTTACTTGATAAAAAGTTGTTGCCTTCTTGAAGCACCTTCATTGTTTTGGTCTTTTGAGGTATTTCCTTCTCTTTTCAGTGAGCATGATGAGTATTTTTGGGTTGTCATAGTCCAAGTGGTCGGCGAAGTCTAGTTGCAAAGAAATGTGACCTCTTCCTCAATAGTTGAAGTATTGCATTACTTGATCACAAGCAATGATTCAAGTTTGGGAATTTGATGAGTTGGTAATTTACCAACTCATTAGACTCTAAAGCTTGAGTTTTTGCTTAGTTCTCAAGTTCATTATTTGGATTTTATGTCCTTTTTGCTTTTGTTGTGTGTAGATTCCTATGTTTGAACAAAAGAGCTAAAATGGGGTAAAAAGGAGGAAATGAGCAGAAGCGGCGAAATGCAGGTGTTAACCGGCGAAACGCCGATTAAAAGATAAAGGTCACTGCCTCATAGGATGAATGCCACCGGCAGTTCACGAGTCACCTGTGGCGAGACGCTGGTTCAGTCACGGAATGACACTCAGAAACTTCTGGAATTGGCATTTAAGGTCCAGCGGTTAACGAATTGGCATTGGCAAAACGCCGGTTGAACCGCTGAAGTTCACTAGAAATGACTGAAGAAGAAGAGCAAGTATCCAACGGTTCACGAATTTCATCGGCGAACCGCCCATTTATATGGTGCATGTTAAAATCAATTTCTCAATCGACACTTGAATTCATCACTCCCTAGTCCTCGTGGGATTCAACCCCGGCACTCACCGGGGTACTTGTTTTGATACAAAGACCGTGTATATTCTTTGATTTAAGAATATATTTTGTAAGTTAGCAAAACACATCTACATGGACCCCGCCAAATAGTGCCCTCCAAATCTTCAAGGAAAATACTACCGCTGCCAATTCGAGATCATAAGTCGGGTAATTCTTTTCATGAACCTTCAACTTCCTAGAAGCATATGCTATAACCTTACCGTGCTGAATTAATAAACACCCAAGGCGGATCCTTGAAGTGCAAAATATACCACAAACCCATTGGTACCCTCAGGTAGGGTCAACACAGGTGTTGAGGTGAGTCGAGTCTTCAACTCTTGGAAGCTCTTCTCACAAGCCTCCGATTATAGAAACTTCACTTTCTTCTGGGTCAGTTTGCTCAATGGTGCTGTAATGGATGAGAATTCCTCAAAAATCTCTGATAGTAACCAGCTAAACTCAAGAAACTCCTGATATCCAAAGGATTCACCAGTCTACGCCAATTCTTCACCACTTCTATCTTTTGAGAGTCCACCTGCACACCCTTATTTGACACCACATGGCCTAAAAATGCCACTGAATTCAACCAAAACACACATTTGCTAGACTTAGCATATAACTTGCGATCCTTGAGAGTATGTAGCACCACCCTCAAATGAGCGACATGCTCCTCCTCGCTCCGAGAGTATATGAGAATATTATCTGTGAACACAATCACGAACATAGCCAAGTATGGCTTGAACACCCTATTCATCAAATCCATAAAAGCTGCAGGAGTATTCATTAGTCCAAAAGACATAATTACAAATTCATAATGACCATACAGAGTCCTGAAGGCTGTCTTCAGGATGTCACTCTCCCGAACCCTAAGATGATGGTATCTGAATTTGAGATCTATCTTTTAAAAGCACTTAGCACAATAAAGATTGTCAAACAAATCATCAATCCTGGGGAGAGGATACCTGTTCTTGATGGTAACTTTGTTCAACTGTCGATAATCAATACACATGCGAAGAGAACCATCCTTCTTGCGGACAAAGAGAACTGGTGCACCCCACGGGTATTTTCTCTATTTGATAAAACCCTTGTCTAAAAGGTCTTTCAACTACTCCTGTAACTCAGATGGAGCCATTCTGTAAGGAGTAATAAATATAGGTTGCGTATCGGGAAGAAGGTCAATACCAAAATCAATCTCCTGCTCGAGAGGGATTCCTGGTAGATCATCTGGGAACACTTCTGGTTACTCACACACTATAGGGACTGACTGGATAGTCGGGCTCATGGACGTAGCATCCTTAACCCTAACTAGATGGTACACGCAACCCTTAAAAATCATCTTTCTGGCCTTAAGATAGGAAATGAAGCAACCTACAAGCACAACTAAAGTACCCTTCCACTCAAAGACTGGTTCACTCGGAAATTTGAACTCTACTGCACGGATTCTACAATTGGCTGAGGCATAACATGCGAACAACCAATCCATGTTGAGGATAACATCAAAATCGATCATGGATAACTCTACTAAATATGTTGAGGTGACTTTCTGAAGTACTGTGACAAGGCAATTTCTTTACACCCGTCTAGCTATAACTGAATCACCAATTGGAGTAGAGATTGAGAAGGGTTCTGATAAGACTTCGGGACTTTCTACGAAACTACTAGAAACATAGGGCGTCACAAAAGACAAAGTAGCTCCTGGATATAACAATGCATAAACATCAAGGTGAAATACTCATAACGTACCAGTGACCACATCTGGTGAAGTCTCATGCTCCTGTCAACGTGCGAGGGAATAGAACCTGTTCTGACACTAGCCGCTAGCTGAACTAGTAGAAGCACCCTGTTGGAAGGGACGTGCTGCTGGAACTGCTGAACTAGCAGTTGGGGTACGGGCTCCAGCATCACCTAGTCTGGCTGAAGGGCAATCCCTGAGTCTGTTTTCGAGTTTGCCACACCCTGAACAAGCGTCTGAGCTAACTAAACACCTCCCTGGGTGGTTCTTGCCACACTTCGCACAGGACGAAAAAGTGCGATCTCCTATAATGCTTCCCTGGCCCCTCGATCCTGACACTCTACCCCTCTGATCACGTCTGGGTCGGGACGGGACACTAGTTGATGATGGTGCTGAGGCTAATGACCTTTGCTGGAACTGAGGGTGGTGACCACCACTAGATCTCTGCTGCGTGGACCCAACACTATCTGTCCTGGACCTCTTGGCCTCTCTCTCTCTTAGATGTACTACCTCCATCTACTGGGGGTACAAAACTATCGGGGAAAAATCAATATCCTGATTAAGCATGGAGATCCTACAATCCTTGTCCAGGTATTCCGCCACTCCATGTACAAACCTGCTCACCCGAGCTCTCTGATCAGCCACTAGCTCTGGTGCATACTTAAACAAATGAGTGAACTCCAAAGCATACTCCTGGACTGTCATGTTACCCTACTTCAGGTCACAATCTCCACTGCTTTGATCTCCCTCATCTCACAAGGGAAGAACCACTCCAAAAATGCAACATGAAACTCCTCCCAACCAATAGGGCTTGCTCCAACTGCCCTGCTATCCTTCCATTGCTTAAACCAAATGTGCACAACCCCTTTTAACTAATGCGAGGCTAAATCGGTGCACTCCTCTCCGGTCACCCCCATAATATGGTTGATCTTCAAAATCTCATCAATAAACTCATGTGGATCCTCATCCACCTTTGACCCAAGAAACTCCGAAGGGTTCATCCTCAGAAAATTCCCTAACTCTTGTTGTCACCGCATTCCCATTTTGATGGACATGCGCTATCGCCTGCTGATTGACCTGGGCAGTCAAAGCATGTGCTAGTATCTGAATAGCACCCTAAATTCTGAGTGGGCCACCTGCTCGAGTGCGCGATCCTCATGGGCTGGTGGCGCTTCGTGATGCCCATCTCCGTTTCCATCCTCATGGCCATTTTTATTTCCGTTTCTTCTTTCGTTAACTCGGCTAGGAGGCATGATTCTGCAAACACGTATAACACGAGTTAGAAGGATAGATAGACATTCCATTGCATGAATAGATCGTGAAAGAAGGGAACATTTCCTAAACATGTCATAGCCTCTTCTTCATAAGTGTGGCACGCTTCACACCCATGAAAAATACTCTACTTAACGCAACTTTCAGACACCCTAGGACACTTCAAAACCTAATTCTCTGATACCATGTTTTTCATGACCCAAACATAGGCCCGAATCGAGACATGGGACAAGAAACCCCGAGAGGCTCCAAGTTGACCCAAGGCATGAACCTTATGTCTAGGCTTTATATAGTAAAGAGGAAGTTCAACATACAAAGTAACGCAAGTCTGCATAAAAATCAAGCTAGAATAGAATCATACATGAAAAGTTGATTTCTATATAACGTCTGAAAGTCTCTAACATATCTGATGAGTTGAAGGGACAACATGCCCAACTAACTCAAAAAGTATAAAACTGAAAGAACATCACAACTACAAATACTGAATGTCCTCGAAGGTTGAGGATTCACCAATGCTAGCTAGACAGGTTTGAGAGGGAAGCACGACTAATGATGTGGCTAAGATTGATCCCTCGGACCTGTATCATGAAACGATACAACATAGAGTATGCGACCAGTACTTGAAATGTACCGAGTATGCAAGGTAAGTAAAGCATACAGTTAAAATACATAAGAGTTCATAAGAGTAGGACAACATGATCATAACGTAAATGTCATAATGTAAACATAAGGGCTCAAGGTTTTCAAAACATTCATAAATCAATTGTAATCAAAATCATAAGAGAAAAGATTTATTAAACATCACTTGAGCCAAAGTATCAGAAACATAACCATGCATAAATCATGATAAACAATTGGAGATTCTTATAACCGACATACCCCATATAAGCACACATGGAGCCCGACCTATAAATCCCTAGTCAGGAGGGTGTTCTTACCTTGCCAAGGGTCTAACCATGAAAAAAGGCATGATATAACTCATGAAAGCCCCATTCAGGCAAAAAGGGATAGTCTCAAAGGAGGTCCTATCATGGCTACATTGGGCCGTAGTTTTGAGACTCGGGGTATGCTTGGACCCTGGGTTTACTCGGTGTTAAATACTACTTCCAAACATATATAGTTCTCATATTTTAATAGGGAAAACATGCATGAGATTCATGGGCTAGTTAAGTCATAATAATCATAACCATGCTTGAAATACGTGAATTAGCCATAAAATAAGGCCCATGAGACGACCATAATCATAAATTCATAAATCATGAAATTCATGCATACTTGTAAAACATGTATATACTTGATATTTCATTAATTCATTATAAATACTTGAGAGAAATCATATCATAAGGCATAAATCATAATTGGGCTAATTTAGATCTATATCATAATGAAATTATAACTTGACTTTCATAAGAACATACATAATTGGGCATAATTTAATTAAAATTTAAAACTATAATTTAATAATCAAAATAGTTATAAATTCTGCCCATAGATCATAAAACATGATTTAATACATGAAAGAGATTGACCCATTGATAGATCATAGAGAATTTAACAAGAATTGGAGTAAACCTCATAGATCATGAAACTTGAATTGTAGAATTGAAATCCATAGAGTTTGAGAAGAGTTTAGGGAATGAGAGTGAAAGGAACTCTCATTCATAACCTCACATACTTGGGTAAGTTGATCTTACACTCTTCCTTGAATGCCCAAAGGAAATTGAAGGATAATTTATTGATTTTAGCCTTGATCACTCCTAAGAACCTTCTAGTCTTGCATGCATGAAGAAGAGTGATTTAGAATGAGCTAAAAACATTTAAAACAATACTAACTAAGCTTAAAAAGATGTAGTTTAGGCCTTAGGAACTTAGAAATTACGGAAAAGCCCTTCATAAATTTGCAAGGAAAAACATACTGCCAATCCTAACGAGGGACTGGACGACTCGTGGTCTCTGCCTGTCATGATCCACATTGCCCTTTTTTCATCTGAGGGTCACCACGAGGGACACCACGACTCGTGGTGACCCACCCGTTACCACCACTACCCAAATTTCCAATCCCCCAAAAACTCCTTGACCACGGATCACTAACGACTCGTGGTGTTGATCACCACTCATTGTCACACCCGTGGTCACCTCAAATCCCAAATTTTCAACCAACTACAAAACTTTCCCCATGAATCACTTAATGACTCATCTTGTGACCTGGTGCAGAAATTTTTGTTTTCTCCATTTCAACTCCTGGGGCTGATCTTAGGGTTTTTGGGGTATTACTATATACATCTTGATAGATTGCACATTCGGTTCTACTTTTCAAGTTCGATGTGTTAGTTGGTTGTAAAACTCATTAACCTCTTAGTTTAAGGGAGAGGAATCACAATCTTCCCTTGACCTTACATACTTTAAAACATATGCATAAGAGGGCGGACAATTATTGCAAGAAATTTCTATTTCGTTACCCTCATTATCCTCGTCTAGTTTATTATAGTGTTCTAGCATTAAGTATATTTACGCGTCATCGTCTTAGATCTTTTTATTTATTTTACTTCACAATTTCAAGGACCATCTCACAGTGCCCAGGCTGAGGGCACTCCAGACTCAATTTACAACTATGACAATAATCGTAAAGGAATATGCCTTTCACTATACATTCGTTCACTTCAAACACTTCTAAATTTTTATATTGATATCAAGTATTTCTCACACCTTGGGAAAAATCATATATGCCTCAATAGAAGTTCAAAAATATAGGAATATTGTCCCTTCCAACAACAAGAGTTCGTGCTTGAAAAACAAGAACAAGAACGCCTTTGCATACCTCGCTTCATCGTGTTCTTTTAGCCAATATTTCATTATAATTGTTGACTTAAGAAACTTCAAATTCATTAGCTTAAAAGCAAAAAATGAAGTCTATATCAAGGCCAAGATTCTCGCTAAGGATTCTCATCCAACCAGGCAGCAAACGACAATAACATACGACACCGTTTAACACTTGTACATACTTGAAGTTCCATGAAATTGAGGGAGTTTTTAGGAGGTTTCACTTAACTTTCTTGGGGATCGACTTCCACAAAGTGGAACATAACTCCAGCATCTACTTATCTACACTAACTCCCCAAAACAAGCAGCAATATCACGCTATAACTCACAAAAATAACACATCAACATTCACTTTTAACTTCTACATTTAGCTTAGGAATTCATACGAATTAATTTGTATAAACACATACCCTTTCCTTGCATTCAAATCCTACCAAGAAGGAGTATATTTATAGCTTAATACTGCTAAAAAAAAAGCAGCAACAACACTGCCAAAATGCAGCAACAACTTCGCCAACACATCCCCCACTCTTTTGCAATTGATTTCCTATCTTAACTTGTGATTTGGTGAAGTTTTGCTTAATGATTTATTATTTATTCCCTTGAGTTTATTTGCTTGAAATGGGGAGAGTTTATGTAGGTAAGTAGGCTGCTCTTGTTATGGAAATAATTGAAATGAACCACATAAAAAAACAATTAGATATATACCAACTTGAGGCGATGGACATGTTAGCGTTGCACGCTGGCCATTGCGCCAATTGAAGGATGTGACACGCTGGCCAGCATGCTGCCAAGCCAGCCCATGCCTTGCCGACTCATTCAACATGTCATATATGCATCTAACCGTTGACACCTCCTATTGTATACACTTCATATACTCAAATTTTATCGACATAAGTGCGCGACAACCTTAATATTTAACGTCAACGTGCTTATGACACTTCCAAATACCAAAAACTTTTTTGGAGTGTAACATCTACTACTAATTACCCCAATACATCTCAAATGTCTATCCACTTTCTTGAAATTTACTTATGGAAGAAATTTTATACATATATAAAGGATGTTTCTTCCTTGTATTGATGTATGTAAATAGAATGGAAAGATGAAAAGTGTGAAAAATATTGTAGTGTATTTTAAGGTAGCAATGAAAGAAAGTTGAGACAAAGAATTAGTTCTAAGTCTTCAACTAATTTATTGTGTACAAACAAGAGTAATTTTATGTTGAAGGAAAGTACTCTTTTGGTGGAGATTTCAACTCTTCAACTAATCTGAAGTTGAGTCATACGACGTTGTTAGGCTATTGTATCCTGGAGGGGACAAACCAAGAGTACTACTACTGAATTGGTGAAAATAACACCGCAGTAGACTTGAATCTCCTTAAAGAGAGCGAGATATCCACGCCTTAGTCTAAATATTTGTTTGTTAATTTTATTTTTAATAGTAATTTATGATATATTCACCAATAATTTTTGGGAGATTTATTCTTATTACAGTTTAAAAAATTGCAGATATCAAAATATGATATCTCAACATCATCCCGCTTCAACATCACTAGATCTCTTCAAGAGATGGAAACAAAAAGATGAATGAGTAAAGTATTTTCTATTTGCTAAATTCAAAAGGAGGAAAGGTAAAAAATTATATAACATTTTCATGAATTAAGTGATACTACTATTCATGAACCTTTTATTTTCGTTAAAGTCTCATTAATGGGGATTGATGAAATGAAAAAAAATATTCATCATAAAAAATGTGATTTCGCATCTTTGAGAATGCTTTACAAAGAGTGTTACAAGTGCATATATTAGTCTTGGAATAAATTATATGTTATTGTGTGATTTAATGATGTTTGACATGTGATGGAATTGTCATTGATGAGTCACATTTTGTTGAAAAAATTGTGAAGTACAACTTTGTTGATTATACGTGTGTTGCTATTCCTTTTGATTCACAAAATTATGTGATGAAAAAGAAGTATGCTAAGATTGCACTTAGCCTGATAATTGCGTAAGACGTACTTAGCAGGTTCAAGCAAGACAAGTATTTTTACTTGTTATAAAGATTTATGGCTTATTTTATAAAATAA
>JACEIK010002742.1:97260-113215 GCA_018107945.1 Datura stramonium | reverse complement strand
AGAGCTAGCCAGGCACTAGATGTGCTTAGGCTCACCAGTTAGCAGTCCAGGTCCTACTAGGGCACCAGGTGCCAGTCATACCCCCCAAGGCGGGGCGTGATAGTTACTTTGACTCCAAGTACCGTGTCTCATCCAGGGTATAGACTCGGGGCGTGACATCCAGTCTTTATGGAATGATTAGGACCTTAGCACTCTTATAGAGTCCCTATAGAGAAAATGAACTAATAAAAACTCATAAATAGGGTAGCTAAACACTGAAATGTGTTTAATATCATGGTTAATTAATTATATGTTAAGTTCTGTTAGGGGGTAACCTAGTGAACTAGACCTCTGCAGGAAATTTTGAGACTACGACTGAATTCATAGCATCGTTTTAAAGTTAGATGCATATTTGAAGGTATTATAAGGTCTTAGTAAATATCTTATGCTTTGGGATGGAAAAAGGTACATAATTATCAAACTATTGGTTAGAAGTACCATTGTAACGATGGGATTTCCACTATAGTGAGGTCGCCGTAGCGGTCAAAGATTTTATTGTCACGAAGGAAGATAAGTCATCAAGGTTCATCATAGCGAGATCTCAGTCCCTATAATGGATTCACTGCAGCGAGAAAGTGACCGTTGCAGTGGCCGACGCAAGGCAAAATACATATTTAAGTCAGTATGTTGGGTTTCACTCCATAATTCTAATGCACAAAGTTTGAGAGCTCAAGTGGGGCTTTTCATGGGAAAAAGTGTTTTTTTCTTTCCCAGGTAAGATTTTCTTGTTATTTTTTCCATCTTTCGATCATTTGACATCTTAGAATCAATGGGTGCTCTTTAATGGTGACATTCAAGCTAAAATCCCTAGAATTATGAAAGCTAGAGTGAGTTGAGTGGGTGTTGATGTTTACAAATTCCTAGGTTTAAAAGTAAGTAGTTAATACTTCCTAGGGTGAATGAGAATATACTAGTTCATCAATGTGATCATTTGAGACCTAGAATTTGATAAAGTTGGGACCTTTAGCATTAAAAACTACTTTAAAGGGGTTGAAAGAGTAGAAACTTCATGAAATAGGTTGGGATGATCATTGTGGAATTAAATTATGATAACTTAACCTGCGGATAATAACTGAACTATGAGAATGGATCGAATTGGGTGGCTTTGAATTTCCATGTTACACCCTGCAAGATGTTAACGACAAGGGTGTGCGCGCGAGGACTTGTGGTGAGAAAGGAGAGCTTGACGTGTGCGGGAAGAGCCTCAGAGGCAGGATGAGCGAGGACATCGTCGAGTGGATTAGCAGGATCAAGCGAGGCTAGACCGCGAGGGCCTGCGCGATGGGCAGCGCGAGGCGCCGGCCTTGTCTGCGTGCTGGGCAACGTGAGGTACCGGCCCTACTACCGCCCTATGCCTATATATAAGCCTCCTTTGTTAATTTAAATCATTTATGAAATGAACCCTCGGCCAATAATAGAGAGCAGACGCAAATTTCATCAAATTACGCTGTCCAAACGCAAATTAACTTCGGGTAACAAGTCTTAGGCCTAGGGGAAGCATTTCTACGGAGTTATTTCTTGAAATTTTGCTCGGCACAACGGAACACCGCCTAGTGAAAGTTGTCGGAATTACTCCAAATTGAATCCTAGACGGCCACAGGAAACCGGTAAGCATTTCTCCCTTCTGAACTCTCGAGAAATTGTGGGTTTTCGGCAGATTTAAATAGAGTTGAAATTATAGTTAACACTATTGAAAAGATATTGTTATTGGCTATTCTTATTGTTGAAAATAGAGTTATTCTCTCAGTGTAAAGGCTTCAATTATGTGGATTTACTAGCTTTAGGGGAAAAACTGCTTTACGAATAAAAGTCGGCATTTGAGGTATGTTAAGGCTTATTACTTCAACAAGTTATTCTCGTCGTACAATGATACGACCTATGTTTTTGAACGTAGATAATGATCCCATGTGTTGTATTAGATGATGCTTGTAGATGATGCTTATAGATGTTGTGATTAGCTGTTAGAAAATGTATTGAGAATAGATTACAGTATCCCTCGTCAGGAAAAAGTACGTTAGGTGTGACCCATACTAGAAACGTTATAGTAAGCCCTCTTTTCTTCTATTCACTATGTTAGTAGGATTTGTTGTTTTGCTGCCATGCCGAGGCCTTAGAAGCTAAGAGTTAGTTGTTGGGACTAATTTGGTAAGTTGGACTGCATCAGGTGCAGATGGGTGATATAACTTTCAATTTGACGCCCGTAGACAGTAACGCTCGCCCAGAGGCCGTTGGCGTACCTTAGCACCTCCAGGGCCAGAATTTGAATAAGATGGTCCCACCCTAGAATCAGCAGCACCGGGGTTGCCCAGTAGAAGAGGGACAACCTACTATATAGTTTGCTACTGCCAATGATTGTTAGCTGCAGTCAATTTAGTGCCTCACATGCAGGTCACCCAGGAGGTCACCCTAGTCATACGAGTCAGATAAATCCGTAGGTACCCTAAGGAGGGAACCTTACTAGGAATTAGATATGGGGCGAACGCCCCAGCTACCCTTGTAGATACTCAGTGCAGGCTACGGTAAAGGCCAAGTCTTGGTAAACTTTCGTACAAGGATAGGAATCACTGTAGAAGATATATGAAATCTGAATAGACCAAGTTAAGATTTAAGGGGCTAGAACTATAATAGTAAAGTATTACCTTCAGGCTGAGAATCATAATAAACTGCCTGGGGAAGGTTAGGGGCTGACTACTCAGGAGCATATCCAATTACGTAGTAGCCCCACAGTTATCCTAAGAGAAGAAACTACATCGTTGATCATCCATGACCTTATGGTTCGCTTATGAGCTATCACTGTTCTAGCATGACATTCGAAGTATCATTAGGCCACTCCAAATCTCGCCTTATCTAGTCTAGAAAATTAGACATTATGAACACTTCCAAGATTCTCTAATCAGGTACAAGCACACGAGGTATGCCCGTTAGCGGCTATATAGAATATTCTAGGGGCGAGTAGTGGTCGCGTTAGGCATTAAGAGCTAAATAGGCCTTTTGAGTGGCTAGATTGAAATTAGAATGCAGTATATGGTTTGGATTGACCTACCCTATGATAGACTTCCATTGTCCAACCTCAGGGTTACTACTTGTGTCGTTGCCTACGGGGCTATATGGATCGCTCCAAGGAGCTATATGTTGTCCTAAGGGACTATGTTGAGGCACAAGGGCCATATTAGAGTCCATTCCATGGCTAGACTTTTATATTTATGTCGTATCGGCATCACTGACCCTCGTCGAGCCTGGTGCCCAGGGTGTAGTTACAGGAGTACACCGGACTCAGACACAGCTATAGGTGCCGAGCGGGCTCAGTTGCAGAACTAGGGGAAAGGCAGGTTGGCTATAGTTACCTGTTGATTTATTTTGACCTTGTTAGGGGTATATAGATTGATGTGTGCTCGCTAGGGCTTATGGGGGCCCCGGGCGGGTTATTCTATGCTGGTTGTACCTTCTAGGCTTATGGGGGCTAGGTGAGGTTCTTGTTTTTATTCTTTCCTGCTAGTTATAACTTATGAGTGTATAGTTGTACTGTCTTAGCTCATATACTTGTAGTGTTTTACTAGATGTAGGTTATGGATAAGAAAGCTTACAGGTTAACTTCTGCCCCTCATTGTTATTTACTTCCAGTTCTTTATCAGCTTCTACCCAGTCTTATTTAATGCATTACATATTCGGTACATATTGTACTGACACCCATCTACGGGGCACTGCATACTTGCCTTCAGGTCTACATAGACAGATCATGAGACCTCATAGCAGCTATTCAGAGTTAGCAGTTTGGCCAGATCCTTTCTTTTTGAGTTCCCAGGTTGTAGGGATTTATATATCTTTTATTCATGCAGCATTTGGGTAGCCGGGACCCTGTCGTGACCACTATCTTCACTCCTAGAGGCTTGCAGATAATAGTTTTAAGTTAGTTGATTGTTGTTGGCTTTGTGGGGCATCATGTATGTCTTATATTATGCGTTGGCCATGAGGGGACTAGTATAGATGCTTATTTCCTTTTTGTTATAACTAGACAGCGTGGTGGTCTTATCGGCCCGCATAGGATCCCTATTAATATTATGTTGGCTGGGTTAGCTTTTTCTTTTACAGGTGTTGTGTGGCCTTGTCGGCCCGAGGCTGTGTTTACAGTTGAGGTATAGCAGTTTGTTTTCTTGATTTTGAGTAGCTAGTAGGCACCAGAGATGCCTATGCCCATCTATGTCAGCCTAGATTCCAATATGGCATTAGGTGCCAGTCATGCCTCCCTAGGTGGGGCGTGACAAACTTGGTACCAGAGCAGGTCGTATCCTAGGGAGTCTGCAAGCCGTGTCTAGTAGAGTCTTTTTTATAAATGTGTTGTGCACCACATTCAATAAACAGGAGGCTACGAGGCATGAGAGTATGGTTACCCCTCCTTCTTCTCAGATCATGCTATAAAGCCGAGTTATATAGGGTTGAATCCCTTATCTTTGATTGTTATGTCTGTCTAGAGTAATATTTGATATAAGACAAACTCTAGCCAACCGCAAGTTAGCTGCAGTAGCAGGAGAAGGAACCAATGAGGGGCCACAGATGGGAGACAATCATCCTGAAGGCGAGAGTAGACGTCTTTTAGTCTCTCCAGCATCCTCCCAGGGCACCAAAACCTCATAAGGTGATAGATATGCCAACACCGTCCCTAGTTCCTTCTTCAGCCTCAGTATAGGAGGTCAGGAATATAGTACATATATGAGTTGACTTAGTTAGTACATATTTAGAAATGGATAGGGGCGACAGTTAATTTTGGGTTACCTGAGATGTGTGAAGGATTTTGGGAGGTTTGTACCTCCAGCTTTTAGAGTTTGTGGAATTTCACGCCTTGGCCCTGTTATAGAATGATAAGATCATTTTCCACACCCCAATTTGTTCTTTCAGTACAACAGAAAGTGTGACTATCAGTGTCATGTTGCCCAGAAAAAATAGTAAAGAAGGGCTAGATCCGATGATTCTCGAAAAGGATTAGGGAGTGGTTAAGACCGTTAGTGCTTAATAAGTCACCTAGACTCTCGCGGAAGTAAATCAGGAGGTCCAATAAGATTTCCAGTAGCACCCAGGTACGTGTGAGAGCCCATAAGAAATAAACCCCCAGTAGTAGTAAAGCTCAGGTTAGAAATGGGCTAATTCTGTCGCAGTGAGCTGATGACGATAATGAATACCTGAAAAATAATAGCTATGGCCCTAGTTTGTTATGTCGAAGGAAAGAGAGATTATATGAAAGAAATTGGCCCAAGTGCAGGTCAGAATGATATTGGTTGGTAGACTTGATCAGTAATATCCTTGTCAGTACAATGCAGGGGGCACGAACCCCAGATCTCAACTTATTGAAGTAAGGGGAAGGCATGAGTATCTAACTCTGGAGGAAAATAGAGTCACCTCCAGGCTGTAGTAGGTTGGCAGAGCATGGAATCATCGCTGAATGTCAAGAAATAAGTATCGGGATGACATTTAAAGGGTAGTGAGGTTGTAACCTAGAATACTGCTAAGTTACCACCAGTTGTGGAGGAAAAGTAGTGAAGGTACGGATACCTTAGCCTAGTGGAGCCAGAGATAAGGCCCAGCAGAAGGAGTCACTGGCCTTTGCAATAGTAGGGGATAGAGTCTTGAGACCTAGAGGCCGACTCTATGTTTTAATATAGCCGGGCCTCATCAGTAGACCATAGCAAGGTGCACCATGTTTGTTATTTCCCCTACCCGGGTTTGAAGAACACGTGTTAGATTATAAAAGAGTTCTATTGCTAGCGCGGGAAGAAGAAGGATATTATGGAGTTGTGGCATAAAGCATCAATGGCCAGTAAAGAGAGGTTGAACATCAGAAACCAAGCATGCTAATTCAGGAGATAGTCGTGCATGTGTGGAAGTGAGAAATAGACAGTATGAATATAGTTACAGGGTAAAATCATACTAGGTGTAAATTTGATCCTATTCAAGTCAGTGTCGAAAGACCAATGAGATTAGTTCATTTCTTGCTGGTCGGAATTATGTTTCAGTTAAAGATTATGTTGAATTAAATACTGAAGAAATATTTCAGCTATGTGGTGTCTCAGTGTATATTAACTTCTGAAAAAGGGGCACAATTTATAGCTAGGTTTCGGAAAAGCTGTCAGAAAAAATTGGGATGCATGTTAATTTAAGTACAACTTCTCGTCCCCAAATAAATAGCCAAGCAGAGCACACAATTCAGACAAATGTAAGCCCCCCTTAACCGATGACCTGAAGTAGATAAATTAGGGATACTTGAACCAGGCATGCTAATACATCAGCCAAATGAAGGATGTTCAACTTATTGGGAAAGATGTACCAGCAACCCAGGGTTATCGGATGTACTACCCTAACGTGTGGCATGGGGAGTTAAGGATTGAAGCAGCATCTTGGTATTCCTTAAAACTTCCCCAATAAAGGACGTTATGAGATCTAATAAGAAGGGAAAGCCCAACACTAGATTCATTAAGCCTTACTAGATCCTCTGAAAGATTGGCCAAGTGACCTATGAGATTGGATTACCTTCGGGGCTAGGATCTGTTCATCAACACTACACAAACGCGTAGAAGACCTTATCTCACATTAATCCAATTGGGGATACTCAAGGTACAGAAGCACTGTTCCACAACGAGACTCTAATAATTATAGGAACCATCTTGAGAACCAAAGTTGTAGCTTATTAGAGTATCATAGGAGGAACAGAAATAAAGGAGGGATGACCTAGGAAGCTGAGACGACATGAGATCTAGGTATCCTCACTTATTCCAAGATTAACCAAAAATATGCACTGAGGGGAGGTCGTTGTTCAGTTTCTGTTTACCTACTTATATCATTACTAATGTTTAGTTGGTTACCTCTTTATTGTGGAATAACTATTTATAACGTCCTGTGAGACGCCTATGTTGGATTATTCTGCATTTTAGGTTCTCGGAGAGTCCATAATACAGAGGAGACTCTGCCAAAATTTTATAGCAATAGTTAAAGAATCGTGCCTCTTGAACTTAAGATTACATTCGAGGATGAATTTTTCCAGGGGGAATGATGTTACACATCACAAGATATTAGCAGCTAGGGTGGGTGTGCATGGACTTGTGTTGAGCAATGAGAGCTTGACGCATGCGGGAAGAGCCTCGGAGGAAGGACGAGTGAGGAGATCATCGAGTGGGTTAGTATGATACGACGAGGCTAGGCCGCGAGGGCCTGCGCGATGGGCAGCACGAGGTGCCTGCCTTGCCTGCGCGATGGGCAGCTCTCGTAGACTACACTGTCTTAAAAGCCCTGGTGTCCCCATAGGTGACACCATGATCCATTACTGGTGACCACAACTCATGGTCACCACCCGTTATGTACACTGCCTCATCCTTGATTAAATTTTTACCCTGCTGCTCACGACCCTCCCCATGAATCGTGGTGATGAACCATGACTCTCAGGGTGCTTCCGTTAAGTACACTGCACTCTTCATTCTCTTCTCTCACTCATCACTCCCCAGGACTGACCTAACGAGTCGTGGGGCCTGACCATGACTTGTGGTCACATTCGTGGGGATCCCATTTCCCAAACTTCAACTCATCTCCTGGGCGTCACCATGAGTCACTTAACAACTTGTGGTCATTCCCCACGGGTCACAGAATGACTCGTTCTATGACCTGGTGCAAATTTTCCAGTTTCTTCTGATTTTTGTTTTGGGTTTAGTCTTTGAGTTTACGGGTTATTATAGTACCTCCCCCTTAAGAAAATTCATCCTCGAATGTTGGAAAACACACAGGAAAATTGAGATTGGCAAACTTTATATCCAAATACTGATCATGAAAGCTGAAAATTAGCAGAATGACTATCTTTGAACTGACTCACAAGTCTGAACTAAATTCACTAATCATGCACATGTTCATTTACATGAAAGAAGTTAAGACACACGAACTAAAAGCAGTTTTAGGAAGGGAGTTGATACCTTAAACTGAAATTGAGTCGCAAGGGAACAAATGGGGGTATCTGGCCATCATATCTGCTTCAACCTCCCTCGTAGCTCCCTCTACATGCTTATTTCTCCATAAGACCTTGACTGAAGCTACCTCCTTGTTCCTCAGCTTACGAACCTGACAATCAAGGATCTAGACTAGGACCTCCTCATATGAGAGACCATCCTTTATTTCTACACTATCCAATGGCACAATTGAAATTGGATCACCAATGCATTTCTTCAATAGTGACACATGGAATACTGGGTGCACAGAAGCCAACTCTGAAGGTAATTCCAGCTCATATGCTACTTTTCCAATTTGCCTCAGAATTTTGTAGGGTCCCACATAACATGGACTGAGCTTTCCCTTCTTCCCAAACCTCATTACTCCTTTCATGGGTGAAATTTTCAAATAGACCCAGTCATCCAAAGCAAACTCCAATTCTCTTTTGCTCACATCAGCATAAGATTCCTAACGGCTCTGAGCTATTTTCAATCTTTCTCTGATGAGCTTTACCTTATGCATAGCTTCATGAACTGAGTTTGGCTCGATTATTGTAGCTTCACCCACCTCAAATCATCCAATAGGATACCTGCACCTTCTACCATACAATGCCTCAAATGGGGCCATCTGGATGCTAGAGTGATAACTATTGCTGTACAAAAACTCGATAAGAGGCAAGTGGTCATCCGAACTGCCCTTGAAATCGATCTCACATGCTCTCAACATATCTTCTAGGGTCTGAATAGTCCACTTAGCTTGCCCATTTGTCTGTGGGTGAAAAACTATGTTGATCTTGACCTGGGTGCCAAGTCCCTTCTGAAAAGACTTCTAGAAATGCGAGGTGACTAAGTACCCCTGTCTGTGATGATGGATAATGGCAACCATGAAGTCTGACCAACTCCCAAATATAAATCCTAGCATAGTCCTCAACTGAATCTATAGTTTTAATTGGGAGGAAATGTGCTGACTTAGTCATCTGGTGCTCTACCACCCAGATGGAATCATGTTGCTGACGAGTTCGAGGTAGACCCGTAATAAAATCAATATTTACTTCATCCCACTTCCACGTCGGTATACTAATATCCTGGGTCATACCTCCTGGTCTTTGGTGCTCTACCTTAACTTGTTGGCAGTTCGGGAACTTAGCTACGAATTCGGCGATGTCTCTCTTCATGTCGTTCCACCAGTAAATATACCGCAAATCGTGGTACATTTTAGTCGTACTAGGGTGGATGGAGTATCTCAAGCTGTGTGCTTCAGCTAATATCTACTGTCTTAAATCACCGACATCTGCTGCACACAATCTGCCCTGGTAATGGAGCACACCATCTCCCCCTTTTTGTGAAAGCCTCAACCTCTTTCCTGAGAACCGCTTCCTTGAGTTTATGTAAAATGGGATCTTTATCCTGTTTGGACTTAACTTCAACCACCAAAGAGGAATCTGACCCGCTTTGCATCACCACTCCACCCTCAGCCGAGTCAACAAACTGTACCCCTAACCGAGTTAGTCTATGAATATCCTTCGCCAATTCCTTTTTGCCATCCTCAATATGAGCCACGCTACCAATAGACACTCTGCTTAGGGCATCAGCCACCATATTGGCTTTTCCCGAGTGATATAGCATACTTATGTCATAATCCTTTAGGAGCACTAACCACCTTCTCTGACGAAGATTTAGGTCCTTCTGACTGAATACATACTGAAGGCTCTTGTGATCGGTGAAAATATCGACGTGAGCCCCGTACAGGTAATATCTCCATATTTTCAATGCAAACACTACCGCTGCCAACTACAAGTCATGAGTTGGATAATTCTTCTCATGAACCCTGAGTTGTGTGGACGTGTAGGCTATCACTTTTCCCCGCTGCATCAGAACGCAATCATGTCCAACTATGGAAGCGTCGTAATATACTACAAACCCATCTGATCCTTCTGGTAGGGTCAACATTGGAGCAGTAGTAAGTGAAGTTTTTAACTCCTGGAAACTCTTCTCACATGCATCTGACCACTAGAATTTCACCTTCTTTTGAGTCAGCCTAGTCAATGGAGATGCTATAGAAGAAAAGCCTTCCATAAAGCGTCGGTAATAACCGGCCAAACCCAAGAAACTTCTGATTTCGGTTGGGGAGGTAGGTCTGGGCCAGTCTTTCACTGCTGTTATCTTTTAAGGATCAACCTAAATACCCTCACCCGAGACCACATGACCTAAGAAAGTCATGAACTTCAACAAAAATTCACACTTGCTAAACTTGACAAACAACTAGCAGTCTCTGAGTGTCTAAAAAACTATCCTCAGGTGATTAGCATGCTCTTCCTTATTTCTGGAGTATACCAGAATGTCGTCGAAAAAAAACAATAATGAACATATCCAGATATTTCCTGAAGACTCTGTTCATCAGGTCCATAAAGGCTACAGGGGCATTTGTTAGTCCAAAGGACATAACCACAAACTCGAATTGAACATACCAATTCCTGAACACAATATTCGGTATGTCACACTCTTTGACCCTTAGGTGATGATACCCCGACCTGAGATCTATTTTGGAGAAATAACTAGCTCCTTGAAGTTGGTCAAACAAGTCATCAATTCTGGGTAAGGGATACATGTTCTTGACTGTGACTTGGTGCAACTGACGATAGTCGATGCACATTTTGAGGGTACTGTCTTTCTTTCACACAAATAGTATTGGAGCACCCCAGGGAGAGATGTTGGGTGTAATTAAACCCTTATCAAGAAGATCTTTTAACTGCTCCTTCAACTCCTTAACTTCAGTCGGAGCCATTCTATAAGGAGTGATAGATATGGGATGAGTATCTGGGATAAGGTCTATGCTGAAGTCAATTTCCTGTTCAGGAGGAACTCCGTGAAGATCTTCGGGGAAAACATCTAGAAATTCACTCACAATAGGGACTGATTGGATAGTTGGGGTCTCAAATAAGAATCCTTGAACTGAACTAGATGGTAAATACAACCCTTAGAGATAAGATTGCTAGCCTTGAGGTAGGAAATAAACCTACCCTTAGGCACTGAACTACTGCTCGTCCATTCCAGAGCTGGCTCATTAGGGAACTGAAACCTAACGACCTGAGTTTTGTAGTCGACTGAGGCATAACGGGAGTGTAACCAATCCATGCAAGGATGAGGTAGAAGTTGACCATTTCTAACTCCACAAGGTCAACTGGAATGACTTTATTGAAGACTGAGATTGGGCAGTTTCTGTACACCCAGCTGGCTGACTGACTCACCAACTAGGGTGGAGACTAAGAAGGGTTCAGAGAGGACTTCTGGACTGATATGAAACTGAACTTCTACGTAGGGAGTCACGAATGATAGTGTGGTCCCCAAGTCAAGAAGGGAATATATATCTAGATGGAAAAGACGTAACATACCTGTGACCACACTCGGTGAGTTCTCCTAATCCTGACGGGATGATTATGCATAAAAATGGTTTTGGTGTTGATCGCCCTCCATACCTGATATGCTAGCCTGCTGAGATGGTCGGCCTGCTGGAGCTGCGGAGGTAGTGGATTGAGATCTCCCCCGTCCTACTGATGGACATTCCTTAAGTTGATGTCCAAGCTATCCACAACCAAAACAACCCTCTTGACCCTGAAGACACTCTCTTGGGTGGTTCTTTCAGCACTTGGGGAAGGCTGGATACCTGTTACCGGCACTATAACTCAGAGCTTGAGAGCTAGATGCTCCATCCCTCTAATCCTGGCAGGACTAAAAGGTAGGGGCGCTGGCTGAGCTAGGTGTTGCAGCCCTCTGCTGCTGCTCTGGGCGGCTGCTACCACCAGATCTCTAGTGGCCATAATTTGATTGGCCAGTCCTTTCCTACTTATTCCTTCTCTCCAGATCCCTTAGTTTTTTAGCCTCAATTTGCTGGGCATAGACAATAAGGCTCGAGAGGTCAATATCTTTTATCAGTATCACTGTCCTGCACTCTTTGAGGACCAGGTTCAACACCCCATTTACAAATTTCAACATGCGAGCCCTTGGCTCAGCCACCATTTATGGGGCGTATTTGGAAAAACTGGTGAATTCTAGAGCATACCCTTCTATGGTCCTGTTTCCCTATCTCAAGTTCATGAGCTCTGCTACCCTTACCTCCCTGAGCTCTCAAGGGAAATATCTATCTAGGAAGGTTGTAGTGAACTCCTCCCATTCCATCGGTCCTGCTTCCTCTAGCCTTCCCTCCTTCCACTGCTCGTACCAGACCTAGGTTACCCCTTTCATCAAGCAAGAAGACAAGTCAACACTCTCTAAGGGACTTATACACATAATTCGACTGATCTTCTTAATCTCGTCCATAAATTCCTATGGGTCCTCTCCCAACTTAAATCCATAGAAGTTTGGAGGGTTCATCCTGGTGAAATCCCGCACTTGGGAAGCTGCTGCAGAACCGTTTTTGTTGATTGGAACCACCTGCTAGTTCACCTGGTTAGTCACAGTTTGGGCATGCAGCTGAATGACTGCTCCAAATTCTACGGTAGATACTAAGTTGTCCTAAGGGGCTGCTGGGGCGGGAGGGGCAGGTTGTTGAGCATTACCAACCCTCCTTTTGTTACCACATCATGGAGGCATGATTCACTGAATAGAAGTAGAGCACGAGTTAGGAGAATGATTATGGAACTTAATTTCAACGCACGGTAAGGGGTATGAAATAAAGGAATTTTTTTTTCCTAATGACATCTCGTAGCCTCCCCTTCATAAGTGTGGCGCGCTTCACACCCATGAAGAGGACTCTACTCGATGTAGATTTCAGACATCAGAGGATACTCTGAACCTAGTGCTCTGATACCAAGTTTGTCACGCCCTGAATTTACACCCCGAAGGAAACATGGTACTTAAAGTCGCAAGTGACCCCAAGTCAACCCATGGTCTATCATACACTAGCATTTTTAGTAATATAAAAATACATACAGTGGAAGTTTAAAGAGAAATATACATACTTGTAGAAATAAAGCTGGTTCATAGTGTTTAAAAATATTAAAACAACACCGCAAGCTTGAAATATCAATCTGAGTCTGAAAGACACTATGACTGATGAGTTGCTGGGACAAGCCTCAAACTAACTCCAAATCTAATTAAAAGGAATGAAAATATAACTGAAATAAATAAATCTCCATCCTCTAAGGATGAGGACTCACCAACTAGTAAAGCTGAGGTCTTCGATGAGCGGTCAGCTAACGAAGCTGGGACTGAGATCCTGCAGCTGTATCTTAAAATGATACAACATAAAAGTATGAATCAGTAGTTTGAATGTACTGATTAAGTGAGAGGAACTTAACGCAATGGAATAAATAAAAGAAAATGTTGAACTGAAAAGACATGCGATGACCAATTAAAACTACTGAACTGACTAAGTGAAATAACTGAGGTGGTCTGATAGACCCCGTCTGATGGTTAAAGCATGTTCTAAGTCTTGAATACTGATATGAACTGAACTAGACTGAGACTAGATTAAAATGACTAGTGGGAGAGTCTATAACCGACATATAACCACGTGAGCTAGACGTGGAGTTTGATATATACACCCTACCGGTAGGAACCAATATACCTTGCCAGGGTATAAATGCATTAACTGGGTGATCACAAAAAGTTTAGGGACAATTAGGCCAATATATTGTAACCCACACTGACAACGTAGTTCTGGGAACCTGGGTACGCTAAAACCCCGATCCACTCGGTGCTAAGTCCTACTCCCACTGGATAATCCTATTTTGAATACTAAGCTAATAGCTCGAAATTGAGGCCCAGGACTAGTCAAGTATACATATCTGAAAGCATCCTGAGAGTCTTATCGGACCAGATTATGACACGGGGTTCTAAGACCGATTAGAGCTGCTTATCTAGAAGTTTGGTAACCGTTTAAGAACAAACTGTAATTTGAAGCTGGGGTCCTAAGGCTAGTAAGAGTTGTATATCTAAAGTTTCATGACCTCCTAGTGGACCAATAAACTGAATTATGAATTTGATACTGATAATTGGGAGGTATGACAGACACCTCAAGAGTTTCTGTAGTCAACTGATCAGCTGACAAATTTTGAGTAACACTGCAAATTCCTACATTCATACTGAACTGAACTACTAAGCAGCTAACAAAGATTTCAACTTATTCTAACAATAGGGGAATCCACAATGTGGCTGAAATCAAGCAATAAGGAAGTCTAATCCAACCAGCAGGATCATATGTATTCTCATTCAACAATAGGGCCAAAATCATTCGTACTAGGAGAGAAATTACACGATATCTAAATAATGAAAATATCTAACAATCAGCTTAAAGCATATTTCGCAAACTATAAGGGATCTGACACATAATTCAACCTCATTTGAAAGCTCAGGGATAGAATTCACTTTTATGGGGATAACATCAATTTAATCATGAACTGATGGAAATCATGTCTAAAATAATAATATATATCATTCTACTATAATTCAAAGAAAACTGACCTATATTCTCTTCTCATTCGAAAGCTCAGGGCTAGGATTTATAGTGAAACTAGAGAAGGGTTTTGGGGGACACAAGGGAAAAACTATCCCCTTGTTGAATTCCCACATACCTGATAAAGAAATCTGACAAAATTCCTTGAGAATCTGAGGAGAATTAGAGTGCCCTATTTCTTGCTCTGAGAGTTCCTGAGAGAATTCTACAATCTGTTTTCTGAAGGTCTGAGTGGGGAATGAGGAAAGAAACTGTTTAACCCCACTAATAAGTATGAAAGTATTCTTAAAATGACGTAGTTTAAAGTTTATGAGGATAGAGAATTACTGAAAGACCCTTGAGAACTCGTAGGGAAATCTGAGTGTCATTCCTCATGGGTGACCAAAAGGATCGTGGTTAGTGACCATGACTCGTGGTCACACTCGTTGACTACACTTCCAGGAGTATACTGAAGGCCCCCATGAGGAACCTAGCGAGTCGTGGTCAATGACCACGACTCCTGGTCACCTCTCGTGGACCAAACTGTCTTAAAAGCCGTGGTGTCCCCACGAGTGACACCACGATCCGTTACTCGTGGTCACCACCCGTTATATACACTGCCTCATCCATAATTAATTTTTTACCCTACTGCTCACGACCCTCCCCAAGAATCATGGTGACGGACCACAACTCATGGGCTCCTTCCGTTAAGTGCACTGCCCTTTACATTCTCTTCTCTTACTCATCACTCCCCACGACTGACCTAACGAGTTATGGGGCCTGACCATGACTCGTGGTCACATCCGTGGGGATCCTATTTCCCAAACTTCAACTCATCACCTAGGCCTCACCACGAGTCACTTAACGACCGGTGGTCACACCCCATGGGTTACAGAACGACTCGTTTTGTGACCTGGTGCAAATTTTTTAGTTTTCTCTAATTTTAGTCCTGGGTCTAGTCTTTGAGTTTTTGGGGTATTACATATATTCGGGTGGGGTATTCTTAATGGGATAACAATAAGTTTTGTAAGCATTAAGATGGGCATCAACATGAAATCTTTATAGAATTTCTGAGTCAAGGGCAAAATTTATTTATTGTGTGATTATGATTAGGTAATAGATTAATCCACTACAGTCAATACGGAGAGGTTACTGCAAGCAATCACATAGTGGGAAAGGCGTAATGTGATAAAAGAGATACAGTATAGTCAGATAATATCCCAGATACAGTATAGTCAGACAGTCAAATAATATCACAGATACAGTATAGCCAGACAGTCAGATAATATCCCAGATACAGTATAAATCAGTATGAGAATCAGTGTAACACAGAAAAGAGTTCGGAATGAGAAATCAGAATACAGATAGTATTTTCAGTACAAGCATGTTTGCTATATGTGATTATTGATTGTTGAGACTTGTTTATGTTATGAGGGCACCCTTTGAGCGTCCTTGCCGCCCCTGGGTTGGTAACTGTGTCGACCCACCGTGAGGGTGGGGATACGTCACTCCAAGGAGTGGCATG
>JACEIK010002742.1:70006-85938 GCA_018107945.1 Datura stramonium | reverse complement strand
CCCTAAAGTGAGTATTTCTCCCTTCTGGACTTTCGAGAAATAGAGAGTTTTCGACCGTTTTTTGATAAGCCAAAGTTTGGGCTATATATATATCGAAAGTGATGTTCTCTTCCAGAATATTAGTGTAGTTAGTTCTAATTGATATATATATGAATGCAGTTGGGAGAAATAGCAGAAATACGGACCGAACTACGCCAGTTGGTCGGGAATTCTGAAGTGAAGGTATGTAAAGCTAATTTCTTCGGCAAGTTAGTAATCTAGTATAGTAAATAGCGTGAAATATAGAAGAAAGAATTCAGAAGTCAAGAATTGAGTCCAGTATGAGTTTAGCAAGAGTGTTTTTGAATTTAGCAAGCATGTTTATAATACTATGATATATGTTCGAGAATAAAAGTTAGTAAAAAGTAAAATCAGTTTGATCAGATAATATCCCGGATACAGGTATAGTCGGACAGTCGGATAATATCTCGAGATACGTATAGCCGGAAAGTCAGATGATATCCCGGATACGGTAAAGTTCAGTATGAGAATCAGTATAACACAGAAGAGTTCAAGTCAGAAATCGAATACGGATAGTATTTCGGTTCAAATTTATGCTTGTTATATGTGATTATTGATTATTTGAGACTTGTTTGTGGTATGGGGGCATCCTTTGAGCATCCTCACAGCCTGGGTTGAAGTAAGCTGAGCCCCGTGGTGAGGATACTTCACTCAAGGAGGGCATGCCGTCCGCGAGTGGGACGAAGATGGGATGGAGCACTACCCATATCAGGCGATCAACATAGCGTGCGGTTTACTGTTGTGCTCTTGCACCGAGGATAGATTACGAATCTGAGAAACGATTTACGGTTCACAGGATTACAATACGAGAAGTCCTGCAGGCTCGGACTGATTATTTATATAGGAGGCCATAGCCCAAGTTTGGAGTCCCAAGGGTAGGTAGAGAGTGCTCGTAGTTAGTAGACGAGTGGAGTGATTTATTTTTGGATGGTTTTGACCCGGGTAGGGGGTATATAGATTGCTTGTTGGTTGGCACCTTCGGCTTATGGGGTTGGTATGGTCCTTAGCATTATATATATGTATATATATGTTATTTCTTAGCTAATAGACGGTCATACGTCGCCCAGGGTATGCTCCTACCTTAATCTGAGTACGGGGAAAGCACATTTTAGATTCTGCTCCGATTCAGGAGCAGGAGTTCTTGATATTTCTTACTATTTTAGAGTTTCCTAATTATATTTGTTTACATTCGGTTATGTTCAGTTTGCTTTGCATACTCGGTACCAATATGATGCTTTGATGCCCCCGTTTGGAGTCTTTGCATTACTTGCTGTAGGTACTCATAGGCGAGCCGATCCCTCATGATTCCAGTCAGGCTCATTGAGTCGCCAGGCTCCTGTCATCAGGAGCTTGATATTGAGAGGTTTAGTTCATTTTCTTTTTTTGTACGAGGAGTACGGGTAGGTCGGGCCCTATCCCAACCATCTTATGGGTTATTCATAGAGGCTTGCGAGATTGTGTATATATATCTCCACAGCTGGTTAGTTGTGTTGGCCGTGTGGGGACGTATTCGGATAGTAGTGGTGACCATACTGGTCACGTAGATGTTCGGTATTCATTATATTGAGTTAGAGATAACTAGACGGCACATGGTTCCTTGTCGGCCCACATAGGTTTCCCTATATAAATGTGACTACGGTTGGGTGATATTACGGGGCTGTGAATGGCTATAGGCCCCGATCAGCCGGAGGAGTTTTATTATTCACAAACAGATTATATAGCCGTCGATTCCACGAATTTGAGTTATAGCCAGCTAGGCACCAGATGTGCTTAGGCTCAGAAGTCTAGCGGTTCGGGTCCTAGTAGGGCACCGGGTGCCGGTCACCCCCAAGGCGGGGCATGACAGTTGGAATGATGTAGTGGTTGGTAGGTAGGTTATGGGGGAAAGTGAAGAATTGGAAAATAAAGGTTTTTGTGGATTTAAAAAGAGATTTGACTGGTAGGGAGAAACATGGGTTTGGTCGGTCAACGGGTTTGGTCAATATTTTAAGTGAAGTACTTACCTACACCTGTATTTGGACTTACTTGACCGCCGGTGGTGACTGCGTTTCACGGTTCCAAGTATAGGTGATCCAGTCATACTAGTTCACATCTTCGTGGGTTGCATTTGACCCACGTTTCATGATTTCCACCGCGTTTGACGAGTGGGTCGCCGATTCACCCTTTAACTTTCGGGTTGGTCAATATTTTAAGTGAAGTACTTACCTACACCTGCGCTGGACTTGCGGCCGCCAGTGGTGACCTGCGTTTCACAGTTCCAAGTATAGGTGATCACTGATCATGCCTAGTTCACATCTTCGTGGGTTGCATTTGACCCACGTTTCATGGGTTTCCACCCGCGTTTCGACAGTGGGTCGCAGTTCACACTTTAACTTCCAGGTTCACTAGTTTAAGCCTAAGCCAAACCAGCTGTTCGCAGATTGTTACTGGCATTTCACAGGTGAGACGCCAATTCTCTTCTTTTTCCTCCAACATTCTGGACCTCTCTAACACTAAGGTGGTGACTCACACTTGAGTACCTACGTCTTGTTTTTCTTTCACTTGGTTCCTCATCCAATCAACCTACAAAATAAAAACAACAAAAACATCAAAGCATCAAACATAAAAGCATTTGGGTTGCATCCCAAAAAGTGCCTTATTTAACGTCCAAGCATGACGGATAACTCCTCAATTATCAATTCTTCGAAGGGTCATCCTCCAAATCATCTTCATCCTCACCATTTTCATCTTGCTCCTCGTCTTCGTCGAGGCCACTATCACTTTGCATTCATCCAGGGGTGTTCTGGGTTGACACACCTTGAAGGTGACTTCTTCACCTCCCACTGTAAATTTTAGCTCTCCGAGCTTCACATCCACCAATGCTCTATCCGTGTCTAGCAATGGTCACCCCAAAATGATAGGCACCTCGACATCCATATCGCAATCCAGCACGATAATGTTGGCTGGATGGATAAATTTGTCTAACCGAACTAATACATCTTCTAACACCCCCAAAGGTTTCTTCATAGGTCGGTCTACCATTAAAAACCTCATTAAAGCGGGCTTGGGATTCCCCAACCCAATTTTTTTGAAAATGATAAGAGGCATGAAATTTATTCTTGCCCCGAGGTCATATAAGGCCTTTTTGAGAATGCACAACCTAATGGTGGAAGGGATAGTAAAAGATCCAGGGTCCTCTCTTTTGGGAGAAAGATTGCTCACCATCATTGCGCTACAATGGTGTTTTACTTCCCTTACTCCTGCATCAACAACCTTATTTTTATTCAACAATTCCTTCCTGAAGTTTGCATAGCCCAACATTTGGAGCAATGCATCCACCAGAGGTATGTTTATGGACAACTTGCTAAACATATCAATGAATTTCTTGAATTGATTGTCCTCTTTCTTTTTTTCAAACCGCTGAGGGTAAGAAGGAAGGATTCTGGGCTCCTGGCCTTGTGCATTTAAGGCCTCTTTGCTTTTTTCCTCAACATCAACATCCTTGGGTGCAACAACCCCTCCTTCTTCAGCAAGAACTTCTTTATTATTAATAATATTTTGTGCATTTGGTACCACATCTTTCACTTCACTTCGTGTTTGGGGGTCAACAATATTCTTGGGCTTAACACCTTTATCAACCAAGATCTTCCTGCTTCTTGTGACAATGGCCATACAATGATTATCCTTCTTGGGTTTAGGCATTGTGTCACTTGGAAGTGTGCCATTCATTCGGGGATTCATTTGGGATGACAAGTGATTCATTTGAGCTTCCAAGTGTTTAATAGAAGCTGAATGTGAACTCACTATTTGGGCAAGGTTAGACATCTCCCCTTTTATCTCCTTTACCCTGCAGTTCGTAGACTCGACCTTCTTTAAGACTTTAGATAACATTTCTTCAATGTTGGAGTTGCTAGCATCGCTAACTCTGGGTTTCTTTTGGGGTTTTTCAGCCTTAGGATGGGAACATATGGGTTTGAGCTTCTGTGGAATGTTCCCCATCATGGTTTGGTTCACGATTTCATCATCTTTAATTTCTATCAACCCAACCTTGGTTATCACGGTTTCTCCAACCTTGATTCTCTTCCCATGGATGCCAAGGGCCTTGCTTGCAACCTTGATATCCAGGATTAGAACCCCCTATTTAAACCTCCATGAATTGACACTCTTCCTCATACCTTGGTGGTGAAGCTTCATCCTCATATTGCATGGGACCTTGAGTTCCCACAGCATTGACATTCTTGGACTTAGTTCCCATAACATGCTTTGTCCTTAGTCGATATGGGTCATCATCTTTTCTAGGGTCTTATCTATCTCTTCATCTCTTCTCCTCATTTCCGCAATCACAAGTCTTGAACTAGCACCATTTAGGGGAACTTTAGTGTCCCTAGTATTCCACGCTTGATTTGTTTTGGTCATCCTATCCAAAAGAGCCATAACTATCCCATAAGGTTGGTCTATGAGGGATACCCCATCTATGTTATTAGCCACTGACTTATTAATGGAATCTAGAGATTGATAAAAACTCTGAAGTAGCACTCCATCCGGTAGCCCGTGCTTTAGACATAAGGCCAGTCTCTTCTTGAATCAAAGCCATGCTTCATGTAAGGGTTCACCCCGAATTTTCCAAAAGATGGTAATATCATCTCTCAACTGCAACATCCTTGATAGAGGGAAGAACCTATCGAAGAAAGCTTCCATCAATTCTTGCGATGAAGTAATATACCCCGGAGGAAGCTCCTCTAGCCACATGGTAGCTTCTCCAGTCAATCAAAATGGGAAAAGCCTTAGTCTAATCGACTCTTAACAAATATTGGTAATGTTGAAAGGTTGGCATATCTCAAGGAAATTCCAAAGATTTTTATTAGCATTCTCACTCGGTTGTCCTCCAAAGAGTCCTTTCATTAGTAGCATGTGTAACATCGTTCTGGTCACATGAAACATCACATTCCCCACCGTGGCTGGTAAGCGAATGACACCTGCTACTTCTGGCATCATTGGATCATCATCCTTGTGGTAAATGTGGCCGTCCAAAAAATCCTCTTGAGAGTGTTGGCTCATATCTGTCATCCTAAAGAGACACAAAAAAAAACAAATGTAAAAACAACACACAAGATGCTCAATTAATTCAAATCAACAATCAACTAGGGGATATCTAATCCCATTACCCTACACTGACACCAAAATTAATGACGTCCAAATCCACTCCTCACAAGAAGAAGTGTAAATGTTCGTTGTAATTTAATTACCCAACTCATGATTTGAGGTCGAATCCACAGAGAATAGAGATTTGATGGCACAAATTCAGTCAATCAGCTACAAGACAACCAACTTGAATAAGCAAAGATGAACAAGAGCTAGGGGTGTGCTATGGACTGGGCATCAATCGGATTGGAGTTAACTAGATAATCAAATCATTACTCACGAGCATAAATAGTCGTAGACAAGGCAATACTCTATGTTTCTCAACCACTTGAGTATCTTTAGCCCCGAGTTTTCCTAAACCCCAAGATCCCATACACATTAACCATTACAACTAGGGTAAGAATTGACTATCTCCAGCCTCAATTCTTTAATGAGTGTATGACAATGGATTTTGGCTATCTCTAGCCCAACCCCAAAAAATCAAAGCCAAAATCCACCATTGTTTTCTAACCTATATTCTGTTCCTCTTTTTTAAGAAACAATAGAATAAGTAAACACAACTCATATTTGCAACTATGGATAATTCAATTATAATTTGGATAAAATAGCATATTTATGCTAAATAAGTAAGTTTAAGATTAAAATAGAAACACCCAATCCAATTTAGCCCCTATCATGCACACACCCCTAGCAAGATGTTTAGCTACTCATGGATGAAGAAAAAGAGATTATATTAATAAAAGCAAAATGCTATCATTCATCATCAAGAGTAATTTCAAGCTCAAGCTTGTGCTTCAATGAAGGTTTTACCTTAAGGAGGAAGAAGATAAAGAAAAGCTCTCTCTTTTCTCTCTCCAGAAATTTAAAACAATACAATTCAATACTCCGAATGGAATGGAATTTCCACAGTACTTTACAAGGAATGTACAAAAGTAGGTTAAAAGAGTAAATAAAATCATATCATTCATCATCAAGAGTAAATTTCAAGCTCAAGCTTGTGCTTCAATGAAGGTTTTTACCTTAAGGAGGAAGAAGAAGATAAAGAAAAGCTCTCTCTCTTTTTCTCTCTCCAGAAATTTAAAACAATACAATTCAATACTCCAATGGAATGGAATTTTCGGTACTTTACAAGGAATGTACAAAAGTAGGTTAAAGTTTCTCCCCTTTTCCTGTGCTGGATGATTTTACCCCTTTGATGACATCTTTACTTGCGAAACACCGACATTTTTCCGGTGCCCATCTGCGGGGCACCGCTTGTTCGCAGTTGTGGGTTAGTAAGTCCAGGTGTGCTTCGGTGTAGGCATTTGCATTTCGCCGATGTAGATCTGCATTCCGCTGGTGTGCCATCGACTTTCCAGTAGTTCCCCTCTGCGTTTGGCTTGACACCTACAAAATATAGGTCTTCCTCTTTCAGCCCAAATCATGATTTTTGTTCAAGTTCTTCTCTTTGTCTATTTAAATTGAATACCTACAAAAATTCAACAACAAAGGCATAAAATCTTTATAATTGACTTGAAAACCAAGAAAAAGCGCATGTTTAAATGTCTAATGAGTTGGTAAATTACCAACTCATCAGCCACTGCCTTCCAGTTCTCCAATCTAAGTTAGATTTAGTTCAAGACTTGGATATAACCAATCCTTATTTGACTTAGTCTTTCTCTTGTTGATGTGCATGGGGCTTTCTTGACTCCTTGCTTGACACTATTTCCAAATGGAATTTTATGCTATCTTTTCTTGTATAGATCTTCTAGTTCATTGTATAATTAAAATCCTCCCATATTGCAATTCTTTATGAAAATTTGTTGCATACATAAATAGTCTAAATCTTCTGTCTTCGAGTATCTCCTTCTCCGCTCAAAGGAACAGGTTCTCTGATGAGTTCCTTTGGCAATTTTGCTTTGCATGTCCCTTCTTTGGATATCTATGAGGACCTACTTCTTGATATTTCTTCATTCTTCTTTATCATATGAATGTCAGTTGTACACAATATTTCAATCATCAAAACATATGCATAGCTTCACAAGATATTGAATCTAGATTTTGAGATCATTATATTTTAACAATATGAGCATAAGCATGTGTATTCTTCTTTTTGACACCACTTCATTCTTTACATAAAAACCAAATTCTTTCTTCTACAACTTTTCAATTCTTTTATATCAAATCATAGATAATCTCCTTCTATGTACAATCTACTATCTTAGAATCTCCTTTTGATGTTTTGCCTCTTTTGGCATCATAAAAAGACAACGCTATTAATATACTATGATCAAGTCTTAGCTAGTGATTGCAAGAAACATCAAAGAGTTTCAATTCATTGGTAGAAATCCAAGCTCTAACCAATTCTTTTCAAAGTGATCCCTAATCAAAGCCTTTGTAAATATATTAGCAATTTGCTCCTCAGTTTTGTAAAATTCCATGGATATATGCTTTTTTCATCATTTCCTCTTAAAAAAATAAAATTCTAACATCAATATGCTTTTCCCTCTTATATAGGGTTGGTTTCCATACTATTTTACCATCACATGTATTCCCATAAAAAATCAGAACCCTTTCAACTTTGACACTAAAATCTTCTAATTGCTTGTTGATCCATAGTGGTTGTGCACAACATGAAGCAACAACACCGTTTTCAGCTTTTGTAATGTATAATGACACAAAATTTTATTTTTTGATTGCCCAAGAGATCAAACATGATCATAGGAAGTGATCCATCCATGATGTGCTCTTCTTATCCACTAGATACCCAGTATTATCAATACCAACATATCCTATAAGTTCAAAGGAACATCCAATTGGATAATAGAAGATAAGGTTTTGTACCTTTAAGATACCTTAATATCCTTTAAACAACTTTCAAGTGTGATTCGTTCGAATAATATTAAAATTTTGCACATAATCCAACAATAAACATAATACTAGTCCTTCTGGTAGTTAGGTACAACAAAGAACCAACCATACTTCTATACTAATTTTTTTTAACTGGAGGACCATGTTCATTTTTTTCTAGTTGAGTGGTAGTGTCTATAGGAGTACTAATAGCCTTTGTAGTTACCGTATTGAATATTTTCAATATCTCCTTGATGTGTTTTTGGTGGTGAATCATTGTTCCCTCCTTGTTTAGTCTTATTTGCAGCCCTAGAAAGATATTTAGTTCTCCTATTAGGCTTATCTGAATTTAGTTCCTATAAGGTTAACAAACTTCTGCCCAAGGTCATATTTGTAGAACCAAAGTAATGTTATCCATATATACTTGAAGATCAGCAAAATTGAGTTTTTTCTCAACAAGAATAGGGTGTTATCAATCCTAGCTCTTGTGAACCCATTATAACAAGGGAATTTGAAAAACTTTTCGTATCATGCTCTCGGATCCAATTTGTACACATGTTTGGAAAACTCATCGCTCTTGAATCTTGGAGGTTGTTGAACATAGACCTCATCTTTTAAATATACATTCAAGAAGGCACTCTTGACATCCTGTAATACCCCGGGAACCCAAGGATCAGACCTGAGAGTAAAACGGAAAAAATATGGAAAATTGCACTTCAGTTGTAGGATGAGTCATTGGATTACTTGTAAGGGGACCCCACGAGTTGTCGAGTGACTCTTAGGAAGGCCCGGAGGAAGTGAAGGATTGAGGTCCCCACGAGTAAGGGAATGACTCATGGTCAGCCACCACGAGTCGTCATGTTAGTCGTGGGGGTGAGGGTGAAGATTAATTGGGAGAGTTGGACAGTGTACCTGATGGAAGGTGACCACTAGTTGTGGTCTCGAGGAACGAGTCGTCATGTCCCCCGTTATGAGCCCTATCAGAGTTATTATCCAGTGTACTTGACGAGTGACTCGACAAGTAGTTGTTAGTCCTGAAAAGTCGTCAGGTCACCCGTTAGGGTCACCTGGCAGTTATTTTCAACGAATTAGTAAGGCCCTTCTCATAATATCCTAAGTTCCTAAGTTCCTAAGACCTATACTACGTCGTTTAAGGCCTGTTTTAGTGGGTTTTAAGTAGGGGAAAACCTATTCTAAGTCATTCTTCCATTGCATGCAAGTTTGAACGTTTGAAGAGAGGATTCAAGGAAAAATCTCAAGGTTTCGATTGGAATCTAAGCTTGGGCAACTAGAGGGTGTTAGAATTCACCATTCCAGGGTATGTCAGGCTATTATTGGGTGCTTCCTTCCACACCCATGCCCAATTTCTAATCAAAACATAATGAATTGCCTATGATCAAGTATGGGATTTCTATCCAATTGCATAATTTTTCAATCTCTATACATGGGTATGATTAGATTATATTTATATTGATGAATTGTGAAGCTTGGGAATATTTTAAATTGTTTTCAATCCAAATTGTGGTTTCTAAATTATGAAATTGAATGTCCATGGATGAGAAGCTCATGAAAGGAGAATGATGTTGAATGTACGATGATGATGCGATTTAATGATGAAAAACATGTTTCCAAAGCTATCCATGATTATGATGTTGTTTTCAAAATGAAATGAGTAGATCCTAGTATGATAAAGTTTTGGGCAATTCCCAATTGTTGATTTAAAGTGATTATTTTCCTGACATAAGCTTACCACACTGTTGAAGTGAAGTTTTCCCAATTTTTCATAAATTCTAGCTTGTGGTATGTTGAGTTAAATATTTCTACATGTAGCTTACCATATGATATGGACTATATATTCCCAACTATGATTGAGCTTGTGGTATGTTATCGAAATAAAGCTTCTCATATGCATGAACTCATAATTGAGATGTAGGTCATTATTGAGCTTTGTCAATAGACAATGTTGAGCTTCATTTCATACGATGTTGAGTTATGTATGATTTCATATTGAGCTTCATCATTAGATGATGTTGAGCTTCGTCAATAGACAACGTTGAGCTTCTTTATATACGATAGAGCATTGCATGTTTTGGGAGAAGAGTCTAGCATCGAGTGGGTTAAGGTCGACCACCCTATGCCCCAGAACTACGCTCCAACGTAGGTTGATACTATTATATTATTGGGACCTCCCTTGTGAGCTATCCCCGGCCTAGTTGGCCCTTTTGAGCTTAATATCGATATCATGGTAGCGTCCTTATCCCTGGATAGGTTTTGGATATCTCTGCCCACTTGAGTATGATAGTCGGGACCACATAAGCTCTATCGTGGTATGTCAGTGAAGTGACGAGTCTCCCACAATCTATATCATTCAGATTTGCGTATTCATTACTTATGATGATTACTTTATGCATGCATGTTCTAAAAGCATGGTTTGACTCATGGTTCAGTTTTTAAATATAAATGTTATATTTCGTTTTGAGTTATTCGAATCAATTATGATGTTATAAAGACATACATGGTCATGCTCGGATGAGGCTATGATTTAAAAAAGAATGCATGTATGCCCTTTCTCTCATGTTGAAAGCATATGATATTTTATGATATGTTTTAAAGGATTTATTTTACTTGAGCGATTTTACTTACCTTGCATACTTGGTACATTCCATGTACTGACCGCATACTTTCTATGCTGTATCGTTTCATGATACAGGCCCCGACTCACAGCTTCAGCCTCGCTCTTAGATAGCTTTCCGGAGTTAGTATCTGCTGTGTGATTGGTGAGTCTTCATCTTTCGTGGACTAGATTTTCAGTTTCTTTTGCATATTTCAGTTTTTGTATTGTTGAATTAGCTGGGGGTTTTGTCCCATCAACTCGTCCAGACTAGAAGCTTTTTAGACTTATGTATGTGTAGCTTCAGATGTTATTCTGATGTTATGTTGAATTAGACTTCCACTGAGTTATATTGATGAATTCTTCAGTTTATCGAATGAGTTAGTTGTACGCTTATACCTTGGGTCGACTTAGGGTCTCTCGGGGTCCCTTGTCCCATGTCTAATATTCGGGTCTACGCTCGGGTCGTGACACACTTGGTATCAGAGCCATAGTTTTGAAGTTTCCTAGGGAGTTTGAAAACCGTGTTAGGTAGAGTCTTTTTCATGGGTGTGAAGCACGCCACACTTATGACAAAGAGGCTACTAGACGTTTTAGGAAATGTTCCCTTATTTCATGATCTATGTCATGCGATGAAGAGCCTTTATATCATTCTTATTCGTTCTATTCGCGATTGCAGAATCATGGCTCCTTGAAGGGCGAATGGAAGGAAGAATGGAGGTGGTGAAGGCTATGAGGATGGAAACGGTCATGAGCATCATCTAGCCCCACTAGTTCAGGAGCCTCAAGCATCAATGCCAGCCGCTCATGCTGAGTTTCGAGCTGCCATTTAGATGCTTGCGCAGGCCTTGACCGCTCAGTTCAATCAGCAGGCTGTTGCGCATGTTCCGCAATATGGAAATGCGGTGGCGACTCATGCCAAGGACTTCTTAAGGATGAACCCTCCAGAGTTTCTAGGGTCCAAGGTAGATGAGGACCTGCATGATTTCATTGATGAGATTGTCAAGATCATCTAGGTTATGGGGGTGAGTAGTGTTGAGTGCACAGAGTTTGCCTCCTACCAATTGAAGGGGGTTGCGCATATTTGGTTCTGCCAGTGGAAGGACAGTAGGGTCACAGGAGTGGGTCCGGTCATATGGGAGGAGTTTTAGGTTGCATTCCTAGATCGATTCTTCCCTCGAGAGATGAGGGAGTTGAAAGAAACTGAGTTCATGAATTTAAAGCAAGGAAGGATGACTCTTCAGGAGTACGCCCTTGAGTTCACCCGCCTGTCTAAGTATGCCCCAGAGTTAGTGGCCGACTAGAGGGCGTGGGTGAGTAGATTTGTGCATGATANGGATATTTGGACAAGGATTGCAGGACAGCTATACTCCATCAGGACATGGACTTCCCTCGTATGGTGCTATACGCTCAACAGATGGAGGCGGCACATTCGAGGGAGAGGGAGGCTAAGAGGGCCAGGACCGAGGACCACAGATTCCCTCAATAGAGGTTCAGTGGTGGATACCGGCAGTAGACCCACCAGAGATCATTAGCCCCAAAATCTTCAGCGCTGAGTGTGCCATCTAGGCCTAGAAAAGATTAAAGAGGACGAGCTTCAGGCTCGAGGGATCATAGTAGTAGGCCCGCAGACTCCAGCATTCCATCTTATCAAAGGTGCGACTGAGGGCACACAGGCTAGTGTTTGGCAGGGTTAGGAGCATGTTTTGGATGTGGACATCCTGGACATATGCTCAGAGATTGTCCCTCTACGAGACAGGATCAGGTTGGGGGCTGAGGCCCAGATTTTAGTTCAGCAGCTCCACCCCCATGCACAACACATCAGGGGGCATCTATTAGCACAACTGATGGGCAATGCTAGAATAGATTCTATGCCTTAGCCACTCGTCAGGAGCAGGAGGCCTCACCAGATGTAGTCACCAGAATGTCAAGAGTTTTTCATGTTGATGTATATGCATTGCTAGATCCAGGGTCTACCCTATCCTTTTTGACACCATACGTAGCCAGTAGCTTCGAAGTCAGTCCCGATGTCTTATCAAAGCCCTTCTCAGTTTCTACTCCAGTAGGTGACTCAATTATAGCTAGACAGGTGTATAGAGGTTGCCCAATCTTAGTCCTTCATAAGGTCACCTCAGCAGACTTGATATAGTTAGCCATGACCGATTTCGATGTTATTCTCGGCATGGATTGTCTATTTTCATGGTATGCTTTAGTTAATTGTAGAACCCGATCAGTAGAGCTCGATTTTTAGGTGAGCCAGTATTAGAGTGGAAGGGTAGTTCAGTTGTGCCTGCAGGTCGATTTATTTCCTACCTTAAGGCCAGGAAGATGATTTCTAAGGGTTGTATGTACCATCTAGTTAGGATTAAGGACGTAGAGTCTGAAACCCCGACTATCCAGTCCATACCAGTAGTACGTGAGTATCTAGAGGTCTTTCTTGATGATTTACTAGGTATCACTCCTGAGTGGGAGATTGATTTCGGTATAGATCTTCTTCCCGAAATGCAGCCTATATCCATTCCACCTCACAGAATGGCTCCAACCGAGCTAAAAGAGTTGAAGGATCAGTTGAAGGACTTTCTATAAAGGGTTTTCTTAGGCTGGGTAAGTCTCCATGGGGTGCACTAGTCTTATTTGTCCGGAAGAAGGATGGTTCGCTTCGGATGTGCATTGACTATCGGCAGTTGAATAAGGTCACCGTCAAGAACAGGTACCCCTTACCCCGGATTGATGATTTGTTCGATCAGCTTCAGGGAGCCAAGTGTTTCTTCAAGATTGATCTCAGGTCCGGGTATCACCAACTCAGGGTTCGGGAGAGTAACATCCCAAAGACCGCTTTCAAGACTCAGTATGGTCACTACAAATTTATTGTTATGTCTTTGGGACTAACCAATTCCCCTGCAACTTTTATGGATCTAATGAACAGGGTGTTCAAGGAATATTTGGACATGTTCGTGATTGTGTTCATTGATGACATCCTTATATACTCTTGGAGCAAGGAGGAGCATGCTGCTTACTTGTGAATAGTGCTTCAGACCCTCAAGGATTGTCAGTTGTTTGCGAAGTTCAGCAAATGGGAGTTTTGGTTAGACTCGATGGAATTTCTAGTCCATGTGGTATTAGGTAAGGGCATAAAAGTAGACTCTCAGAGGATCGAGGCGGTAAAGAATTAGCCCAAACCGATAAACCCATCAGATATCAGAAGCTTTTTGGGCTTAGCGGGTTACTATCGGAGATCTGTGGAGGGTTTCTCATCTATTGCCGCACCTTTGACCATGTTGTCTCAGAAGAAGGTGAAGTTTCAATAGTCGGAGGCTTGTGAGAAAAGCTTCCAAGAGTTGAAGACCCTACTCACTTCAGCACCAGTGTTGACCCTACCTGAGGGTACTGATGGTTTTGTGGTGTATTATGATACTTCACGAGTCGGACTCGGGTGTGTGTTGATGAAGCATGGGAAAGTGATAGCATATGCCTCGAGATAGTTGAAGGTTCTTGAAAAGAACTACCCGACCCATGATCTTGAGTTGGTTGCGGTGGTGTTTGCATTGAAGATATGGTGGCATTACTTGTATGGGGTCCATGTGGATGTATTTACGGATCAAAAGATCTTGCAGTATGTGTTTACGTAGAAGGATCTCAATCTTCGGCAAAGGAGGTGGTTGGAGTTACTAAAGGACTACAATATGAGTGTCCTTTACCACTCGGGCAAGGCTAATGTAGTAGCGGATGCACTTAGTAGGCTCTATATGGAGAGTATGTCCCATGTGGATGAGGGAAAGAAGGAGTTGGTGAGAGACGTCCATCAACTTGCGAGATTGGGATTAGATTGGTTGAATCTACCAATGGAGGCATTTATGTACAAAACAGATCATAATCACCCTTTGTAATGGATGTGAAAGCTAGGCAAGATTAGGATCCGATGTTGGTAAAGTTGAAGGAGGCCATTCGGAGTCAAAAGGTGGAGGCTTTCTTCCAAGGAGGAGATAGGGTGCTGCGGTACCAGGGTCGTCTATGTGTTCCAGATGTTTATAATTTTAGGGACCGGATATTGCATGAGGCACATGGGTGCAAGTATTCCATCCATCTGGGTTCCACCAAGATGTATCATGATTTGCGAGAAATATATCGGTGGAACGACATTAAGAAGGATATTTCAGAATTTGTATCCAAGTGCCCGAATTGTCAACAAATAAAGGTCGAACATCAAAGGTCGGGAGGAGTACTTCAGTATATTAGCATTCCCACTTGGAAGTGGGAAGAGATTTAATATGGATTTCATTACAGGCCTACCTCGTACTCGCCGACACTATGATTCTATTTGGGTAGTGGTAGATAGGTTGACCAAGGTTGCACACTTTCTACTGGTCAAAATCATAGATTCAGCGGATGATTATGCTAGATTGTATATTTGGGAGTTATTTCGACTTCATGGAGTGCCCTTGTCTATTATTTCAGACCAAGGTACTCAGTTTACCTCTCAGTTTTGACGATCTTTCCAAAAACGGCTTGGGACTCATGTTAAGCTAAGCACAAAATTCCATCTGCAAACTGATGGTCAGGCGGAGCAGACAATTTAAACTCTCGAGGACATGTTGAGAGCCTGTGTGATAGAACCTAAAGGTAGTTAGGATGATCACTTGTACTTGATCGAGTTTGCTTACAATAATAGCTATCACTCCAGTATCGAAATGAAATCGTTCGAGGCTCTTTATAGGCGGAGGTGTAGATCGCCCATCGGATGGTTTGAGGTTGGTGAGGCAGCTATGATAGGGCCAAACTCGGTTCACGAGGCTATGGTGAAGGTTCAATTGATAATGGACAGGTTGAAAACTTCTCAGAGTCATCAAAACTCATATGCGGATGTGAGAAGAAAAGATTTGGAGTTTGGGGTTGATGATTGGGTATTTCTAAAGGTATCTCCGATGAAGGGAGTCCTGATGTTTGGAAAGAAAGGAAAACTCAATCCCCGCTATATTGGTCCCTACTGGGTTATGAGAAGAGTTGGTAAGGTAGTGTATGAGTTGGATTTGCCATCGGAGTTATCTTTAGTTCACCCTGTGTTTCATGTGTCGCTATTGAAAAAGTTCTTGGGTAATCCATCTTTAGTTGTTCCAGTGGAAAGCATTGATGTGGGAAAAAGCCTCAGCTATGAGGAAATTCCAGTTGCAATCTTGGATCATCAGGTTTGGAGGCTAATGAATAAAGAAGTAGCTTCAGTGAAGGTGTTGTGGAGAAACCAGCATGTTGAGGGAACTACGTGGGAAGATGAAGCAGCTATGATGGCTAAATACCCCCGCATTTTCCTTACCGG
>JACEIK010002741.1:125718-168777 GCA_018107945.1 Datura stramonium | reverse complement strand
CGCGCCACACTGCCCACCCGCGCCGCGCCGCGCCTCTCAAGGCGCCAGCAGGCCTGGTGCGTTGCACTGGTCAGTGCGCTGCTGGCTGGCTCCGTGCGCGCCCCGCTTCCAAAGCTTTTTCTACACGCGTCACGCTCTCTTTATTCGTCACAAATTCACGCATACACTTACCAATCATTAACTTTTACAGGGTGTAACATCTTCCTTCGAACCCTTTTTCTACATTACTTTTCACCTTTTTCTACATTACTTTTTATAAATAACAAAGAAGGCTTAGTTCTAGTTTTTATTTTTTTTCTTATTTCCTTTAAACAATAATGCATTGGAGATATTTGTATCTGTTGTCCAAAAGAAATAATTTTAATTCCGCGGTGATAGATTTTTTTGAGCAATTGAAAGCAATTTGTTTCATTAAAAAAAAGGAGGATATTTTTGTAAACAAACAATGTTTTTTTATAAAATTATATAATGCATGTTAGTTTTAATACAACAAATCAAATAATGAATAAAAAATAATACCAATATAACTAATTCCAAAATAACTAATATTGGTATAACTAATCCTAACCTAACTTGTTTTGGAAGAGACAACCCCTTAATTCATTATTTCCTAAAGAAAAGAAAAGCAAAAAGAAACAAAAAATGAAAAATTACTAACTCAGCCGTAACCCTCCTTTTTGATCGACTCATCCGGCAAAGCTCATAGTCTCGGCTCTCAACCATACCGGTATTGTGTTGGGGCAAAAGGGTGGAGTTCGCCATGGGAGATGGCAGCACGAACGCAAGTACAAGCAGAGGCAGTTCCAATAGCAATCGCCCAGAATGGTTGCAACAGTATGATTTGATAGGGAAGATTGGGGAAGGAACTTACGGGTTGGTTTTTTTGGCTAAGATCAAAGCTAACCGCAGCAAATCTATTGCTATCAAGAAGTTCAAGCAATCCAAGGACGGTGACGGCGTTTCCCCCACTGCCATTCGCGAAATCATGGTTCCTCCATTCCCACTCTATCTATGCCAATTTGTTAATTAATAAATATGGTGTTGTTTCGTTATTACAGTAGTTGAAAAATTTAAGTTGTTTAATATTGCTTGGTTCTTGATCTCCTGTACCTTACAATGCAGTGTTGCACCTTTCTTGTTGGATAAATACCAAAAGCTTGTGGGATTTCCATGATGACGAGATTAGTTTCACCTTCATGCGGGGTTTTTAGCAACATTTAATAGCATAATCTTTTTATTTTTACTACTTTCTTTTGATTATTGGATTTCTAGTAAACGGAGCTGTGTGAAAGTTCAAAGCTGTTTGACATGGAATACTTGCTATTCTTTTTCCTTTCCCTTCTTTTCTTTGGGTAAACTCATTCGTGTTAGTGATATGTACAAGTTTATTTGTTAAACTTGGAATTACATTCTTAATAGTCTCTTTTAATGAGCTGGTAAATAAGTTGCATACCAGGTTGATTGGGTGACAGCTTGACATGTTCCATTTCTCATTATAACTATAATAATAGTGCTTAATTCATGCTATTGTTTAAGCTTTTCCTGGTAGCAAGCAAACATCATTGCAGCAGTTTAGGCTTTTAGTTTCTAGCATAGAGATGTACCTTATAGTCCTTTGAAGCTTTAGTTTCCAGTCATTAACAACGACAATCTGATACAGTTGCTTCGGGAGATATCCCATGAGAATGTTGTAAAGCTTGTCAATGTGCATATCAACCAGGCAGATATGTCTCTCTATCTAGCTTTTGACTATGCGGAGCATGACCTCTATGTGAGTATATGTTCGTCTCTTGAGTGTACAAAGTATTCCTATACATTTTCTTCCAATATTCAAAATATATCAAACTATGTTACTTGTGTAAATCGTAATCTACAGTATATCTCCATCCATAAGTGTTTACATTTCTACCTTATTTCTGTTCTTCAAATTTCTTCATTTTTAAGAAAATGCATGTCTACAAGTTAAAGGAAATTAAACTATAGAAGAGTCGTCTCATATAAAACCTCAAGGTTATGATTTGAGTAGGACGAGACTTTTATATACCCTTTTGGAAATCCGTATTGAATTGATGCGGGGCAACTATATAACTTAACGCCTTACTGACGTGTAACCCGATTTTTGGGGTTTACACGACATTAAAGCAATGTTATGAGTGTGAGATTCATGCCAAAAAATATTTGTACCATGTGAAAGAGTTTGAGCATCCAACTTAAAACCTTAAGGTGATTTGGTGGGTTCAATAGTACCCGACTTTTATATAACCCCTTGCAAAACCTAAGTGCGGTGATTATATAACTTGGTAAAAACAATAGGTAGTCACAAGCTCTTCATTATTAGCAGAAAATAAAGAGAAAACCTCTTGTCATCGAAGCTTTCCAATTCTATTGCATAAAGCTGGAGACCAGCTTCTGACCAAAATAACTTACTACATAACTAACACAAGGAAATTAAAAACTGAAGAAATGAGAAATTAGATATAGAATTTAGAAAGAAATGATAGATTTTACTAGAGGAAGCAATTAATTAACCACAAGTTTAGACTTGTAACCAATAAATTATTAGCACTCAATCACAAGAGTAGAATCCAGGGGGAGGAGAAATTAAACTCATACATCAATACGTACTAGAAGAATTCAAGATAGATTCAATTGAAGAGGTTAAGGATATTCGCACAAAGGGAGGCTCCCCCAAGAGACTTCTTCATCAATAATCCATCAAAAACTAGGTAAAACTCTACATTACTTCTATTTATACTATTAGCTCAACAATGGGCTTGGGACCAAGTCAAGTGCTATAAAAATAATAAAAGCCTTATAGCTACATGACTTGTGAGGCTAGTGGGGCATGTAGGACCATGATTAAGTCATCCCTAAAACTGTATTGGTAGTTAATCTTGGTCAACATGGGATAAACCCGTGGCCAACACTGATCAAAATTGATAAACTCTTGATCGAACCTTCATTAAGTCTTCCGGTCTTCTTAATAAGTAAGCTCGTGGTCCTGCTGTTGTCATTCTCCCCTCGTAAATAGATTTGGCCTCAAATCTTAGCCTATAGTCAAAAGAGACTTACAATAATAACACATTGGAATAGTTCACAAGGGAGAAGATCACAAACCATTTTAGCCAACACAAATTCAAACACGCTTCAAGCCTATTCATTTTTTCCCACGCATATACTGTCACGATCCAATTTGCCTAAGCCGTGATGACACCCAATCCTAACCTGTTAGGTGAACCCATTAGCATGAAAACCCTCAACTTAATACTTATAAGGCATAAATGAGTCTAATGACAAGTAATGTCTAGGTAATAGGTAAGTTATCCAAACTTTGAAAATTGACTAAGTAAATGATCTCTTTATTTCGTAAGTCAAAACTAATCGTCATAAGTTAATTTCTGATGGTAAAACCAAAGAGGAATTAATGTCCATCTTTTGACCATAACAACATTTTTTTTAAGTAAATAAAATTATCCTTGCATTTTATTTGTTGCATATGTTCAAAGAAGTTTGCCTTGTTCATTCTAAATGTCAAGAATGTCCAGGTGTATTGTACACGCCACACATGTCTAAGTATTTTGTGCAAACTTTTAAGATTAATGATATGAATGACCTCTTAATTTCACTTCATAAAAAAAAGACCTCTTAATTTCATCAGTTAATTTAATTCCTGATGGTAAAAAAAAAGAGGATTTCATTCTTCTATTCAAAGATAACGCTAATTATGTCCTTATCTTTGCTTTCCTAACAATATGGGTGTATCTTTTCCCCCTGATGTGTTAATTATCTATGTGGGTGCCAATTACCATCTAACTCCATTGTCCATTTGAACATTTGACATTAGGAAATTATCAGACATCATAGAGACAAGGTCAATCAGGCAATCAATCAGTACACTGTCAAGTCTTTGTTATGGCAGCTGCTTAATGGTCTCAATTATCTTCACAGGCGAGACATATTTATTAGATTCCTTTGTTACTTTTATAATTGGATTCTTATACTGCCTTAGTGTTATCGTTTGCATTTCATTGTAGTAACTGGATTGTACACCGAGACCTAAAGCCATCAAATATCTTGGTATGGTTCTAGCTTGTCCATCCTAATTTATTTTCTTTTTACATTTTTTACATCCCTGATTTTGTATGCTTCACTTCCCTTTACAGGTAATGGGCGAGGGAGAAGAACATGGAGTTGTTAAAATTGCTGATTTTGGCCTTGCAAGAATTTATCAAGCTCCATTGAAACCGTTAGCTGAGAATGGGGTGAGATACATTTGTTATTGCAACCATAGCTTCTCTGTATCTTCTTTTTGGTTTGGCTTGTGATTGCTGCTGTAGGTGGTGCTTCTGCTTCCCCTTGCCCAGTAGGGTAGTTACACCTTATATATAATCTGTCAAGTGGCACCGAAAGGTGTAGTCTAGCAGTCAATAGAGCTGGAATGGACCATGGAAGACTAGAGTTCAAATCTAAGCAAGAAAAAAAATACATTTGGTGGTTCCCAATTGATCAGCCTTGATGGAAAGGTTGTGCTGGTGGAAAGTAACTAGTTATACGGCACTTGTGCTGGTGGGTGGTAGTAGATACTTGTAAGTTAAGTCGAGGTGTGCGTTTGGACCGGATACCATAATTATCCAGAAAAAAGCTACTCCATATTAACTGCTGTTATCCTTCCCTTGTTTCCTTGTCTCTTATCTTTCTCTCTTCAAAAGGTTTTGCAATTTATTGTCTCCAATCTGTCAAAGAGCTTTACTTGTGTTGTCTACTTTGCTCTGGGGCAGAGCAAGAAGTCTCACCATTTTCAATAGTATTTATTCCGCTGTTCTTTTGGTGCTATTTGGATTTCAAAGTGCTTCGTCTTTTGTTTTGGTTTTAGAAATTAATATTTTTTTAGTTTTCAAGAAGTAATTGTGAATATTTGTGTGAGAAAATAAGACAAGAAAGAGCTAATTGAGTAGAACGCAGCCCAACTATTCCTTCAAGCGATTGGGTTTAAACAGTGAATGTACAAGCTCCAAAAAAGGAGCGGAAATATTCTGACTACTTAATTACAAGAAAGAATCAATCTAGTTAGTCCCAAGTAATCTTAATCGGTACACAATATCATATTATATTCTTAACAATTTGGATTTGGAAGATTGATAAGGTCTGTGTTTGTTTTTGCGAAAAATTTCACTTAAGCCCTAATAATTAATGTTAGAAAGAGATAAAACCTGACTAATCTCCAGATGGAAGTTATTTCCCCCTTCTCTTCCCCTCTTTCCCCCAAACAAAGGGCTAAGGAAAAACATAAGAAATTTGAGAAACAACCCAGCAGTTGGAGAACAACCAAAAGAAATAACTGACTTGCTTTTTTGGTTCTTGGAGAAATCTCCCAATGGCCAAGTTTTGTTTTGTAACATGACATCTTGCTTTGGTTTTTGAAACAGATAAATGCCATTATGGAAAATTTTTAATCCCTTCAACTTTGAGAGAACTAAGATTAAAACTGTCAAAAGCATCCCTTGCTATATTAAAGACTTCTTAATAACCTATCTTTTATTTCTGGTCCATGGATAGTGGAGCCAAAAATGTGATTGTTGAAAATCCCATCTTTATTATTTTTTTTGATTGTCTGAGTAATGGTGATTTTGGAATGTACTAGTTAAGTAATAATTTATTGATGTAAAAAGTAAGTTGTGTATCCAAAAAGAGAAATGCTCTCTCTTGGGAACCACACCACTCTCTCTCTCTCTCTCTCTCTCTCTCTTTCCTTCTTTCTTTTTCAGTTCTTATCTCCGGCAAGGACTTTTACGATAAATTTCCTATCTCTGCCTAGGTATGGATCGGGGTAATTCTTTTAATTTGAGTGGAAAGTCCTTTTCTTTGAGAAATTTAGGCGACAGATGGTTCACTTTAACAGAAAGCAGCAGAAGGTTCGTTAGCAACATTAAAATCAATGGTAACAATCTCAACTGGATTTGTGAAGCTCTGAAACAGGCTTCCCTACAGGAGGGCAGCAAACGCAGAAGGTGGGGAAGGAAAGTGCAGGGCTACATTTTCAGGGTCATTCAAAACTTCAATAGCTATGGTTGATTCGTTAGAATAGAAACGATTCTCGGGGACAAGAAGGAAGCAATCATCATTCCAGAAGGCAACTATAACAACGGGTGGCATGAAATAGCAGAAAAGATACAAAAGTATTTGGGCCCATATACAGATCCTAGATTTCATCTCTTTGTTGATGAAGCAAGGTCATACAAGGAGTCTGCAAAAATTTCAAACTGGTCAAACACGACCAATGCAGAAGCAGGAGAAAGGAACATGGACCACTATCTCTCAAGATGTCTTATTGGAGAATTTAATGACCCTTTCAACACTAGCCCTAAATCAGAGGACATCCAGAGATGGTTCGTTAGAAGATGGCAAGTTATTGCAGGGCTTAAAGTCACCCCCATCAAGCATAATCAATACTTGTTCGAGCTTCCTTCGAAGACTGAAGCAAGTAGGGTAAAAGCTGGCCAAGGTACTGGAAGGGAAGGAAATTGACACTAGAATGGTGGTCGCCGGTGGCTGGCTCTTATTTGACAACGAAGAAAACAGAGGACAAATGGGTGAGAGCCTTCGGAATACCAATCCATGCATGGTCGACGGAGACTTCAAGTTTATCGGTGATAAGTGCGGAGGTTATGTCGATATTGATGAAGACACGAAGCATCGAACCCACCTTTATTGGGAAAGAATCTGCGTGGGGAACAACTTGAAGGAAATTCCAAGAAGCTTAGAATTATTGAAAGAGGGCTGGAGATTCGAGATCTCAATTCTAGATGACTTACACACGCATATCAGGTTAGCAGGTAGAAACCCTACCGGCAAGAAGGGGAAGGCGCCGGAGGTTGCGTGTACATCGAGAACTGCATCAATCGATGAAGGAAAAGGTGGCTGCTTTTTTTTGAAATCTGATGCTCAGTCTTATCCGGTCAAAAAAGAAGGTATGGACCATCATATAACAAGTCAACCTAGGGTTGGGCCACTTTTGGGCCTGGAGGCCGATAAAGGATATTATAAAGCAGATCCAAGAGGAAAGAGGGGAAAGAACAAAATCTGGAAAGAAGCCTGTCTTTTTAAACAAAAATCCATATGGAAGGTCAAACCTAGCCCAAATGTGAACAGATTTAGTATTCTAAATATTGAATTAGAAGAGCCACAAGACTTAATATTCCCATCAGAACCACACAAGTATCAACTTCGAGCCCCCAAAAGGACATCCACCTTCAGACATTAGATGAGGACAGTTTTCATCAAGAAAGAATTTAACAGACCACTACAGTCACAAGTTCCAAGTAATGAACTGCTCTCTATCTCCAGTTCCGACACTGATTTCTCCTCCCTAGCAGTCTGTGATGCCTTACCATTAACTTGATACGAAAGAAGCCCTACTCCTCAGCTAATTGACGAACCAACCATCATTGAAACCTCAAAGTGGACTAAAATCACCATGGTTAAGGCGTGCAAGGCCTTCAGAGTCAATGCAACAGGGTTTGAACATGATCTTTTGGATCTAGTTCTCAGAATGGATCAAAGGAGGCGAATTCAACTGGAACAACAAGAAGCAAAGCAGCAGAGGCAGGGAGAGCAAAGAAAAACAGAGGTGAAGGGGAAAGGAAGAGACTAATCTGTGGGATCAATTATGATAAAAAAGGTCAACATTCTAATGGGAGTAGGGGAAGGTAGTACAATTCACAATCTGGATGAATCTAAAAATTTTGAGTTGGAATTTGAGGGGGCTGAATGAGGGGAGCAAGCGATGTACAATTAAATCACTCATTCAGAAATGGAGGGTCGACATCCTGTGCTTACAGGAAACAAAAGTTTGAAGGATGTTTCGACATATTGATTCAACAAATATGGGGGAACAGATGGGCAGATTGGGTAGAGCTTAAAGCTTCGAGCACCGGAGGCGGAATTCTCATTATTTTGGGCAAAAGAAAATGAGTAAAGGCGAAAACTTTGTCAGGAAGCTATTCAATCTCTTCTATGTTAGAAAGTTCATCCGAGAACTTTAGATGGTGCTTCACTGGTATCTATGGCCCTCATACTTACCCTGAAAGGGAGGAGATGTGGGGAGAATTAGCAGGAATCAGGGGGCTTTGGGAAGAACAATGCGTTATAGAAGGGGATTTCAATGTTTGTAGATTTGAGAATGAAAGATTACGTTGCTCTAGGAGATCAGTAGGTATGGAGACATTCTCAGATATAATTCAAGATCTTGAGTTGATTGATTTGCCATTACAGGGAGCGCAATTCACTTGGGCCAGAGGCGAAAACTCACAACAAGCTTCAAGAATTGACAGGTTTCTTATTTCAACAAAATGGAGTGACTCCTTTAGAGCAGTGAGACAAATTGCTTTACCAATGGTGATTTTAGATCATAGACCTTTGCTGTTGGAAAGTGGAGACTGGGATCCTTCACCCTCATACTTTAAGTTTGAGAACATGTGGTTAGAGGTTGATGGATTCATTGATAACTTAAAGGGATGGTGGCAGAGTTATAATTCCATAGGGAGGCCAGATTTCATATTACTTCAGAAACTTAAAAGCTTGAAGAAGGATATTACCAACTGGAATAAAAATGAATTTAGGAAACTAGAGAGCAGGAAGTCAAAAGCACTAGAGGAATTGATGACACTAGAACAGACTACTAAAGGAAGGCAACTGAGCACCAATAAGGCAGAACTTATGACCACTTTGAAAGCTGAAATCCAACAGATAGCAAAGATAGAGGAGATATATTGGAGGAAAAAATCAAGGTGCCTTTGGCTAAAAGAAGGGGACAGGAACACCAAGTATTTTCAGAAGTTGGCCAATTCCAACAGGAGATTCAACTGCATTGACAAGTTAATGGTGGGGAATGAGATCATAGAAGATAAGGAAACAGTGAAAAGGAAGACCTTGGAGTACTTTGAAAATCTGTATGTTGAACCAGAGACATGGATACCATCTATAGCCTTTGAAGGATTAGCTTCCATCACTGTAGAGGAGAGTAACAACTTGGAAGCAACGTTTGAGGAAGAAGAGGTCCTAGTAGCCGTCAATTCTTGTGTCCCTGACAAAGTCCCTGGGTCAGATGGGTACACTATGGCATTTCTTTTCAAAAGCATGGGATTTCATCAAGTCTGACTTACTAGCAGCCTTGCATCACTACCATCAACACTGTTGGATGGTGAAATCTTGCAATGCTTCCTTCATAGCCCTCATCTCCTAGAAGAAAGGAGCAATGGAATTAAGAGATTTCAGACCAATTAGTTTAATTGGCAGCAACTAAAAGATTATAGCAAAAGTCCTGGCAGAAAGATTGAAGAAAGTGGTTGAGAAGTTGGTCTCAAATAAGCAAAATGCCTTCATCCAAGGGAGGCAAATCATTGATGCTTCTCTTATTGCTAATGAGGTCCTAGATTGGCAACTAAAGCAAAGGAGTGTTGGACTACTTTGCAAGTTGGACATTGAGAAGGCTTTTGACCAAGTGAATTGGTCTTATCTGATATCTATACTCAGGCATATGGGATTTGGTGAAAGATGGATCTAATGGATTAAATTTAACATGTCCACTGTGAAGTATTCTATCCTCATTAACAGGAGCCTAGTAGGCTTCTTTTCCCCACAAAGAGGTCTAAGGCAGGGAGATCCCCTCTCCCCTTTCTTGTTCATACTAGCAATGGAGGGACTCAGCAAGATGTTGGATAAAGCTAAGCAAATGCAGTGGTTAAATGGCTTTAATGTGGGAAGGGATAGGATGGTCAATATCTCCCATCTTCTATATGCAGATGACACACTGATTTTCTGTGGGGCAGACAGAAATCAAGTTCTCTATTTAAACCTAACTCTTTTGATTTTTGAAGCTATTTTAGGTCTCCATATTAACATGCTCAAGTGTGTAATATATCCGGTCAATGAGGTGCAGAATCTTGAAGCCCTCTTAGATATCCTGGGGTGCAGAATAGGTTCTCTTCCAACCACCTACCTGGGCCTTCCACTAGGGGCTAAGTACAACGCAGAAGGCATTTGGAGCAGGGTGGCATAAAAATTTGAAAAAAGGCTTGCTTCTTAGCAGATGCAGTACTTATCAATGGGAGACAGATTAACACTGATCAACAATGTGCTTGACAGCATCCCAACATACAGTATGTCTCTACATCCCATCTCCAGCAAGATATTGGAACAACTTGATAGAACTAGGAGGAATTTCCTATGGGAGGGCAACAACAGTCAACACAAATTCCATCTGGTCAAATGGGACAAAGTCATAATGCCGAAGAAGTTAGGTGGCCTAGGCATCAGGGACTTAGCTTTACATAATAAATGCCTACTTATGAAATGGCTTTGGAGATATACCTAGGAGGATCAAAGTTTATGGAAGGAAGTCATAATCGCCAAACATGGTGCATTGAACCACTGGAGATCCAATACTTCAAGAGAACCATACAGAGTGGGAGTATGGAAACACATTAGCAAACTCTGGGAGGAATTCTCACAATATCACCATCTTAAAGTAGACAGTGGACACAAGATAGATTCTGGAAGGATAAGTGGCTTGGGAATTCTGATTTAATGACTGACTACCCCAGCATTTTTCAGATAGCCAATAACACAGACTCAACAATCCAGTAGGACAGGGAAGGAAACACATTGAACATAACCCTACGAAGGAACTTACAAGATTGGGAGATAGAAGAAATGGTTAGACTACTAGTAACTCTCCACAGTACCAATATCAATAGCCTAGTTCCTGACAAATTCAGATGGAGAGACACAGATAAGAAGGAATTCTCAGTGAAGATAGCATACCAAATACTAGGACCTCAGAATCCAATCACTGAGAACTGGCCCTGGAAACTCATCTGGAAAATCAAATTACCCCCCAAGATTAGCTGCTTCAGCTGGACTGCCCTTCATGGAGCATGTCTAACACAAGACAACCCGGCTAAAAGAAAGTTTCACAGTGCAAACAGGTGCTACATGTGCCTGAAGGATTCCGAAACACATAATCATCTTTTTTTACAATGCCAAGTGGCATCAGACCTATGGAACATGTTTCTATCACTCTTTGGGCTCAGATGGATCATGCCACAGAACATTAAGGATGCTTTTGAAAACTAGAGTAATTGGAGAGTTGATAGCTCCATCAAGACAGTCTGGAAGATGATACCCGCAGCCATTTGTTGGAGTGTCTGGAATGAGAGGAATAGAAGATGCTTTGATGGGGTAACAACTACCTTTCAGTTTATAAAAGCTAGGTGTCTTATGTATTTGTATAGTTGGGCTTATTTGTCTCCTATAGACTCCCCAACTACCTTTCTAAACTTTGTTAGCTCACTGAATATAGCTTGAAGACTGTAACTGAGCTACTTAGTTCCTTTTGCTCCAACTCTTTTGTAACTACTTTGCATCATCTTGATGCCAGAAATGGAATCCTTTACTTCATCAAATTTTTTTTTATTGATATTATGGGCAAACCCAACTATACAAGTCTTATATGAAAGAGTAGAGGATTGATGTAGATTAAAATAGGAAAGACAAGAATTCAAGATAACAAGTAAGGAATTTAGATAAGACCCAATTGGAAGCAAAAAATATAACTTTCATGGAAGAATAAATGCCCTAATTAAGATACAATTGGAACCAAACCTTATTGGAATCCTTCAAGTGGATAGTAATCCCCTTGAAAACCCGCCTGAATTGTCTTGAAGCAACAATGAGAATTATCAATTATCACTGGTTCAACATTCATCACACAGAGATAAGCTCTTGTTCTACTCTTAGTTAAAAATTATTTATACTAGGTAAGTCTTTAACTAGGCCTAAAACGGAAACATCCCAAAATTGTTAAGCTCCGATGATTCAACTTTAAAGCATGGATCCACCAAGTGTTTTTAAAGGTTTTCGGGGAGAGTCTCGAGGGAGTCCCGGGTCGGGGCATACCAAAAATGCACCAGGACACAAATAAAAGACATAGATCCATAAAGCATAAGCCCTAGAATTTGGGGCGTAAGTCCCGGGTGTAAAGACGTACGCTCTAGGCGTTAAATTTAATTTTTATCGTTTTAAAAAAAGTATATGCTATAAATAATATTTCTTTTTATTGGTGTAGTGATATTTATATTTTATGCTATCATGTTTTCATATTGTAGTGATTTTTTCTAAATAATATTTCTTTTTATTGGTGTAGTGATATTTATATTTTATGCTATCATGTTTTCATATTGTAGTGATTTTTTCTAAAGTATATTAATAAAAAAAGCAACTCTCCTTGAAAATGACATTGTTATATTTAATTTTTTAGATCATATGCCTAAAATTGATATGATAGAGATTCCAGAATCCTATGTTCTTGAGACAACTTTATGTAGGTATTGCTCTTACATTGTTTAGCCTTCTCTTTCTTTGAAATATATATATAAAAATAATCAGTGCAAATATTAGTTGAGAGTGAGAAAGACTAGTAGATGTGGAGATTGATGATGATTTAATTTTAAAAATTATCTCGGCTGTTATATTTTTCTTGTTGTTATCTTTCTCAAATAATAATTATAATATTTTTTTATATTATTGGTGATTTATTTGAATTTATTTGCAGAATTATTGAAAATATTATTTTTTCTTATTCTCTTTGTAATAAAATTATAAAATTAAAGATACATGAGATATGCGCCCTATAGATTCATGGGACTCACGGCCTGTGTCTCGGGGCTTATACCTCATCCCGTGCTGCATAAAACACCTCGCGCCCCGCCCTTTAAAACACTGGATCCAGTTGCATTTTGTGGAGATGTTTGTGTGGCCTCCATCTTCAGAAATGTGGAGATCTTCATGGAGATAATCCAGATAGTGGGTACCTTCAGGGAGACGAAACACATTTTTGGGAGATGGAGATGTTTGGTGGCCTCCAGCTTCAGAAACATGGAGATCTTCGTGGAGACGATCCAGAGAGTGTTTTCAACTTCTCTTCCAATTTTTCCGTTAATCAATCCACCAAATATAATGATGTTTTATTCACTATATGACCAACATTTGTAGGTCTCAGAGCTTTGGCTTGGGCCCTTGTGAGAATGGCCTAGATGCTTGTATGCTACCTTGATCTACATTAAGGACTGGCAAAAACATGTGGCTCTTCAAATAAAACCCGTTTATCTGAAGTAATAGGGGTCTCTTGGATACAATTCACAAAAAACAAAGACAGCCCCTCAACCCTCATCCCTGATCCCTCAGCTGACATCTATTCTTCTACACTAACAATGTTTTGTGCATATATATATATTATGCATGCATGCATGTGTTCCTAACATAGACTATATGACTGATCTATTGAACTCACATTGTGTTAATGCTGATGATGAGATGGATTACTAAGCACAATGGGCAGTATTCGAACTGAAAATAATTTGAAGAGTTTGAGAATTACCAAAATAGATCTGACCAGCATTACATTACTTGTGACTGTTACAACTTTTGCCGTGTTAATTCTCTTTTTCCTAACAAACTCAGGAGTCCTGGATTTTGATATGGATTTCTTTTCTGATTGAGCTGCAGGAGTGGAAGTTAAATACAAGAAAGATGATTCGTTATTCCTTTCTTTCTCTTTAGGTGCATGTTTGACTTTCTTTGTTGGACATCACTGCTTTATAGTAACTCTGAAAATTTGTACGTCGAGTAATGACAGGTTGTAGTCACTATCTGGTATCGTGCGCCGGAGTTACTCCTTGGGGCAAAACACTACACAAGTGCAGTTGGTATGGCCCTTTGGCGTTTTTGAACTTCAATAATTGTTGTTCTAAATAAGCAAATATTTTCTTTCTTCTTTTTCAACCAAGAGGAAAAAATGTTGTTTATGTAGATATGTGGGCTGTTGGCTGTATATTTGCTGAGCTTCTTACTTTAAAGCCACTATTTCAAGGGCAAGAAGTAAAAGGCACACCAAACCCGTTCCAGGTTAATATTTCTATGCTCTCCAACATCTCTTTTTATGCTTTTCTTTTTGGAGGTTCAATATCATACCTTTTGATCCTTTTTACTGTGTACCTTTTTTATTTTAATAATCTAATACACATTTCTCGTAATGTAGCTTGACCAACTGGACAAGATATTCAAGGTTCTTGGTGAGGATGAAATTTTGTATATTCTCTGTGTTCCTTTTACTTTGGTTTGATCACTGTGCTTAAGTTGATACTGTGTCAGGTCATCCCACACCAGAAAAGTGGCCAACACTAGTAAACCTTCCGCATTGGCAATCTGATGTGCAACGTATTCAAGGACATAAGTAGTATGTTCATTCATACTATTTTAAGTACTAAAACTTTCACTTGTTCATCCTTACCTTGCAATTGGAGTTGTCATCTAAAGATTTTATTGTTTCTCTTGCAGTGACAATCCTGCACTTTATAGTGTTTTGCACCTGTCTCCCAAAAGTCCTGCATACGACCTCCTTTCTAAGATGCTTGAGTATGTGCTCATTTCTTAGTTACTGCAACATTGAATTTTTAATGCGTTCAATATGATATGCCAATACACCTGCTAAATGATGGTATGCATGCTAAATTTCTAGGGGACTGCTAATCCTTGTTAGAGGTGGCATACTTACACATAATGACACAATATAATTACCTATGTAATCATAATGACAAGAATGGAAACAAATATAAGTGAAAATGAGTCTAGCTGATTCAGTATTGTGACTTTTGTTCCTTAGAGAAAGCTTCTCCCTTCTCATATAGAGACGCTCAGCATGGCCAACACTATGTCTGAGGGTGATTTTTGCCATAGACTTGCTGGTATTGAATTTATATTTTCACTGGCAACAAGGGAGTTAGAAAGGAAAAAAGATTAATCATCTAGATAGAGGGATTGGGATACTGCTTGCAGGAGACAAAAGTAGAAGGGTGCATTACCACTTATGTGAAAGAAATATGGGCTAACAGATGGGTTGATTTTGAACTTTTACCAGCAAGTGGCACTAAAGGGGAATCCTGATCATGTGGGATCGTAGAGTATGGAAGGGAGAACTAATCTGCACTGGAGTGCTCTCTTTGACATGAACCTTCAAGGAAGTGAATTAAGAATTTGCATGGTTCTTAACTGGAGTTTATGGACCATATGGACCAAACTCCAGGAAAGAAAGGTTGGATTTGTGGGAAGAGATTGATGGAGCCAGGGGGTTATGTGATGATCTTTGGGTAGCTTGTGGAGACTTCAGCACAACCAGATTTATGTATGGAAAAAAGAATGCAACCTCCTTGTCTAGAAGTATGACAGATTTTTCCAATTTCATTGAAGATACAGAGTTGGTGGATCCACCTCTCAGTGGTAGACAGTACATTTGGGCTAGGGGAGGAAACCAGGATTCCACTTCCAGGATAGACAGATTTCTTTATACTCCTAAACGGGATGAAGAATTTAATAGCATTAATGTGGAAACTGGGGCAATTAAAGATCATACTTCAAGTTTGAAAGCTGCTGGTTAAGAGTTGATGGTTTCAAAGATCAGGTTAAATTTGGTGTTGTTGTTTTGAATCTGTAGGCAGACCAGATAACATTCTAGCAAGTAGTGTTATCAAAGGCACGCTTAAGTCCTGAAGTGAGGCTCAAAACATGTTGATCATCACCTTGCTTAATATGCACTTTAGTGTCATCATCAAGGTTCTAACGCATACTTTTCTTTGCCAATGAACCTCTTCACACTAAACAATTGATTTTCAATTTCTTTGTTCATATTATAATTATTTGTCATGGATTAAACATATATATTTGTATATTTTTTCTCCCTTTGCGACTTTTTTCATTAAAACTCACTCTTTATTTGTGCTTTGCACTTAAAGCCCCAACGAGTGTTAGAGCTTTTTTGCGCTTTTTACTTTTAACAACACTGCTAGCAAGAAAACTAAAAGCCGTGAAATTTAAGTTTAAAGAATGGAACTTAACTACTCATGGTAATCTAAGAAGAGGAAAGTTCAACTTTCTTAATCAAATCATAGAGTTGGATATTGTACAGCAACAGAGGGGCCTGGGAAGAGATGAAATGACCTTAAAAGCAAATTGTCTACTGAATTTGAGGAATCGACGATGAATGAAGAGATCCTCCGGAGACAAAGGTCCAGGCCAATTGCTGAAGCATGGGGACAGGAACACAAAATTTTTCAAAGAATTTGGTAAATAGTCTCCTGGGCCTGATCACTGCGACCCCCTTTGTGAGGAGGCACCCTTCTCTCAAAGTTACGGGGCTATTTGCCGAGTTCCTTAGAGAGAGTTCATATTCTGAAACACAGATGCCTCACTAATATTTTGCTAAGAGTAACCACCATAATGTAAAAAAAATTCATTTAGATTTTTGACTTTGTTTAGCTCCTAGGAGGTTTATAGAGGATCTTTTGTTCTCGGGAGCTAAATTTTTTTGCTACAACTTGTAAATTTTAGCATCTACTTTATGCAATTGTTAATCCAATTTCATCTTACCTTATCCAAAAAAACTACTTTTTTCGAGTTCCTCTTTTTACTTTGTAAGCTCCTTAGGAAGCCTGTAGCATGATAAATTTTTCAGGAACTAATTTTTTTTTAAAAATAACTTGTAATTTCAGCATCTATGGGATGCGATTACTAATGAAATTTGACCCTTTTTTTGGGATAACCATGGTATTCGGGCCAACTTGTGCGTACCTCAACTAATTCCATAGGATACCTGCCATCTCCCACAAGTAACAGGTAACTCTGTCCACCAAAGCTAGGACAGATGGAAGGAAATCATCTTGTGTTTGTTGTCTCTGCTGGGGTTTGAACCTAAGATCTCATAGTTTTCTACCCACTTCATTGACTACTAGACCACACACTTTTCTTGATCAAAAAATATAAATCTCTAGCAACACCTTAAAACTCTTGGTGAACTAAATTTTAATCACAACCAATTGGTATATGGATCTCTTTTTATTGTGTTTTATTTTTCACAAACTCTACATGGATTTCAAGAGATTGTAGGTTTTTTCCGGATAATTTTCTTCTATGTGATTTTAGATCTCCCTTGTCACCTTTTAACACCTCAAATTACCATGGTTTCACACCTACAAATCAGTGTGTCTGGAGGCTATTTTCACGCCCCAAAATTGGGGGAGGGCGCGACTGGCTCCCGATACCTGACTGTTCGGAAAGCTGGCTACATAACATCTGTAATTGTAACACTCGGGCCAACCAGGCCACCTGTCACAGTCATCCATAACTTAGAAAAGGGATCGTCCAGGTCTCAACGTACAATAACAAGAGATAAGATGTCGACAAGGCCACAATAGAAAATGAAACAAACTACGGAAAGCCAGCAAAGCCATATACTGATTGAAACTATACAACTAGTCCACGGAAGCCTCTAAAGAATACATAAACTGAATGCATGGGACAGGGCCCCGACTTACCCATACTGAACATCAAAACTCAAAAGAAGATAAGCTAGACCTCGGCTCCTGAAAGAAGGGAGCATACCACCCCTCTGCTGAAGAGCAACTCATATTGCAACTGACGGTTTGAACCTTTATCCGTACCTGTAGCACGATTGCAGCGGTCCCTAGCCGAAGGGACGTTAGTAGGAAAGATATGTACCGGTATGTAAGACTAAAAGCTGTAAACACAATAATATCAAAGATAACTAAACCAGGGATAGGAGCCAATACGACCTGGAACCTGTCAACATCAATCACGATAAGAAATAACTGATAATAACTCGAGGGATAGGATAAGGGAAAGACAATCGGTAACTCTGTAACCTGCTACCCTATATGCAAGGATATATGTATAACTCAACTGACTCATGTGCAAGGACTTCCGATACTTGGACCGAGGGTATGAGAACTAACTTAAAGGCTACCTGATACTCGGACCATGATTTTAGGAGTTACCTGATACTTGGACTAGGGTTTTATAAGTTACCTGATACTTGGCCAAGGATTTCCACTGCTGACCTGATACTTGGACCAGGATTTTCATATATAGCACCTTGCACTAGTAACCCTCTGATACTTGGACCGGATAATATGCCAACGGATACTTGGACTGGATAATATGCAAACAGACACTTGGACCAGCAAATGTAAAATAAGATATGACTAACTCAAAGAATGGGTCCAATTTGGGGGACCAACTGTATGCAATACCCCTTATGACTGAGAGGAGGGGACTTGTAACATGACTTACTCAGAAGATTAGTTATGAACTTGAGACTCAAGGAACTTGGAACTTAACTTTGCTTACAGACTCTTGGAGTCAACTCTGGATACTCAGACCCAACTTTGAATACTCAGACTCAACTTGGAATACTCAGATTTAACTTAGAATGCTTAGATTCAACTTTGGAGTACTTGGACTCGACTTTAGAACACTAGGATCCACTGGGAGTTCTTGGACTCACTTAAATTACTTAGTTTCGCTTTATAGTACTTAGGCTCAACTTGGATACTTAGATCGACTTAGCTTGGCTTAAAACTCGGGAACTCAATAACTCAACGCTTATCATTAGAAAGAGGAATCATAGAATCTCCTTTTAGCTTCAAATACCTCAAATCACACACACACACACGAGGGTGTATAACTATATCATAAGATCATTGCATCAACGAACTTGTTCATAATGATTAAACTTAGTCATCTCATTCACTTAGCCAATTCTTCTTAACTTACCTTCGGTTTGCAAGTTGTTGTCTTAATATCGTGTAACAACCAAAACCTTAGGCAAGATCAACTTTACATTTATAGCAATAATACAAAGGACCAGCTCACAGTGCCCATGCTAAGGGGTCTCCAGACTCAATATATACTACACAACGACAACACGAAAACATACTTAAAGTTACATTCATTTCACTACTTCAACTCGATTTCAATCAACAACTCAAAGCTTTAGGAGTAGTTTAGCTCACTGTTTCAATGTACATCAAGAGCACACTCGCTCGACTTTAATGTACAAACTGAAATCGTGTGCAGAGAAGGACGAGGGGTGCCTTACATACCTTAGAACGCCGACTCCAACTTAGCCGATAACCTTCCTTCAAGCTTACTCCTAAAGCTTCTTCAAATTCCAACTCCCAATCACAACAAATAACTGATTTCCTTCAAGAAATTCTGGTCAGCAACATCACACAACAAGCACACAACAACCAACACAAGTTACTACAAGTTTCTTCCAAGTTTCACTTCTCAAAACTCATAGAAATCAAGGGTGAAGTTACTTACCTTTAATTGGAGGTGATGTTCACCAAGATAGGCGTATTCTCCTCCCTCTCCTCTAAACATAAATGAGCTCCAAATGCAGCAACTCAACACAGTAGTTTCGTAGAAACGATCCTAGAAGCTTTACAAACTTCTACCCAGATTTGCTTGTTGTTTCAAGGTGTTGGATAGCTTGATTTGCCCTTGATTCATGCTGGAAAATGGGAGAGAACATGAGTCCCAAGCAGTCAGCTCAATTGAGAATCAATATGACATGTTTTAAGCAACATATAACTTAAAATATATAAAAGGATGGGTGGTGGAGGGTGCGGCCGTGGTGCGCCTGCTTACCCGTTTGAAGTTTAGGGGCTGACATAGCGTGCCTGGCTTGCCTTCTTGCCTTGCCCCTTGCCTAGTCATTTGTCCAGTCGTCTACGCGTGCAACCCCTGACACTTCCTACCGTATATACTTCCATACAGTTCGCTTTCTTAATATGAACATACAATTACTTTAATCACTTGACTTCAACGTACTTACGACACTTTTCAAACATCAAATTTTCTGGTGTATAACATCCTTCCCCAGTTGGAACATTCATCCTTGAATGAGGGTGAACTTTACTATAGCACATCCATAAACTCATAGCATAGAACTTAAGGAAATAATTCATCAAGTACATACCTCGAGGTCATATCGGATTCGCAAATAAGTGAGGATACTTTGCCCTCATTTCTTCTTCCACTTCCCAAGTTACTTCTTCGATATTATACTTCACCATAAAACTTTAACTGAGGCGACTTCTTTAGTCCGAAGCTTTTTGACTTGTCGATCAAAAATAGTAATCGGGACCTTTATATAGGTTATTTCTTCGGAAATCTGACATCCTCACTAGGCATAATACGTGCTGGATTTCCTATACACTTCCCTAACATTGATACGTGAAACACAGGGTGAATCGCTGCTAATTCTGCTGGTAACTCTAACTCATAGGCTACTTTGCTTATCTTGCGGACAATTCTGTAGGGTACGACGTATTTGGAGTGTTTAAGATCTTTCTTTGCATTATTTGCTAAGAACTCTCTTCAATCCAACCCTGTCTCTTGGAGTTTGTGTTTTTAATTCCAGAAATATGGGAGTTGGAAATTCAAGACTTATGATTACTTCATAACCCTTAATTAGGAGACCAAAAATCAAACATCAGTCTATGAAGAATCGACGAGGAGGTTGTTTTGGAGATCTTATCTAAGTGTAGTTATTGTAATAGGCTTGGACACACTCGTGCAGTATGGTATTCTTTGCATGGTGGATCACCAACGAATGCTCATGTTGCTGAAGCTGACATTTACATGTAATCAACATATTTATTTATTTTATGAAGAATATAATGAGTTTCTTCAGTATTGATGAAGTCAGCATACATCTCCATAACTAGCCTCAGTTGCACAGTGTAATATCCTTGTACCATGGATTGTGGACTCTGACGCTTTTGATCATATTTCTGGTGATAAATCACTTTTGTCAGATATCGTTTATTCATAATCTCTTCCAGCTGTTACTTTAGCCAATAGGATCCAAACAAAAGCAAAAGGAGTTGGACAAGCTAATCCCCTATCTTCTAGAACTCTAAACTCTGTTCTTTATGTCCTCGGTTGTCCTTTTAATCTTGCAACTGTCAGTCGTTTGACTTGGTTTGGGAATCGCCTGTTATGCATGGAGTAATTGCCTGGTTTTATTGCTCAGGGGAGTCTAGTAGCCTTATATGTGGATCGTGTCACTCTATGGTTTGGAATAGTCTCCTCGAGCTTGGTTTGGGAAGTTCAACACGGTAATTCTTGAGTTTGGCATGACTTGTAGTGAAGCTGATCACTTTATGTTTCATTAGCATCCTATTCCAAATTTGTGTACTTTTTTTGGTAATTTATGTTGACGATATGGTTATCATTGGTAATGATCAAGAATGGTATCAATAATTTAAAGCAACATCTCATTCAACATTTTCGGACTAAAGAACTAAATAGATTGAAGTATCTTCTAGGTATTGAGTTGCTCTATCCAGATCAAGTATTGTTATTTCACAACCAAAGTATGTCTTAGACATTCTCGAGGAGACAATAATGATGAGATGTAAATCCATTGACACTTCAATGGATTTGAATGATAAACTCCTGCTAGGACAATGGGAGCCACTCAGTGATCCTGGAAGATATAAGTGACTAGTTGGTAAGTTGAATTATCGCACAGTGACTAGACCTAGACATGACATTTCTTTTCCAGCAAGTATGGTAAGTCAATTTATGGATTTTCCCTGTGATAGTCATTGGGATGTAGTTTTTTGCATTCTACGATATATAAAGTCAGCTCTAAGTAAAGGATTACTCTTCGAGGATTGAGTCCATGAGCAAATCGTCATATATACAAACACCGAGTGGGCATGATCATCTTTTGATAGATGTTCTACATCCGGATATTGTGTTTTAGTAGTAAGTAAATTTGGTGTCCAAAAGAATAAGAAATAGAGTTTGGTTGCTTGCTCAAGTGTAGAAGTAGAGTATTGAGCAATGACTATAGCAACTTGTGAGCTAGTTTCGTTTAAACAGTTATTAAGAGAATTAAAATTTGGAGAAATCAGTCAGATGGAACTTGTGTGTGATAACCAAACGACCCTTCATATCGCACTGATATTTCATGAGAGGACTAAGCACATTGAGATTGACTTTCACTTTGTTAGAAAAAAAAAAGTTCTCGGGAGATATATTTACAAAATTTGGATAGTCAAGTGAAACTTATAGATATTTTCACCAAGTCCTTCACTGGTCCTCGTATTACTTGCATTTATAGCAAGTTTGGTACATATGGCTTGTATGTTGCAGCTTGAGGGGGAGTGTTAGAATAGAATTGTGTATACGGGAAAGGGTTGTATTGTATTATCTATAAATAGTGCTCAGTGTAATAATTAGGTTAGGCATCTTAATAATATTTTCCGAGTCTTTATTTCTCGTATAACAAAATAATGCCTGAACCAAAAGACTAGAGGATGAGGGTGGTTCCTAGTGAAGGTTCACATTGTCGTGAGTATTAATACTTGCATCCACAAAAGAGATGCAACTCCATGATGGGGGGACGTGAATGCACGCAACAAGTACTTAATATGCATTGTTGACTCCGTCACATGAAAAAGGACACGACATTTAAGGAAACATGGAGATAATATGCAATTGAAAATCGCTCTAGTTGAATTGAAGACTTTCAACACTCATGCTATTTGAAAGAGCTTTCAACATGGAGTGGAGACTCCATAACGTATATAAAAAGTAAGCGATCTATGAATATCATCCCAATTCAAGTCTTGTTCCGCACTTAAATGGATAACTCAGACTCTTGACTAGTTTGTAGTGGAAAATCTCAAATGATATAATCGTTTATAGACACTCATAGGAGGTTTGGAACCCGAAGTATGGTGTTTTGGGTGTAGTAGGAAAAGAAGCCGGTTGTACGTGAAATAGTACTTGGGCGAAAATGCTCTTTCTTGGCCATTGGATCAGCAAGGGTGCGATTCAACTGGTTTATTCTGCACTCGCCTAGTAGCATTTGTCCATCTGAACAGTAACGAGGAAAATGCCCCACTCCTCCATATTCATAACAGTTGCCAGATCCCCTATAATGAGCTTTTTCTTATCTCCTCTGCAACACTAGATCCCCTATAATGAGCTTTTTCTTATCCCCTCTGCAACAAGCTCTGTTGGACTCGCGCTCCAAACTGATGGCATCTTGATTTTCTCATGGCGCTCTCCCCCTTTAAGAAGTACATAAAAAGGCTCACGTTTCTTGAGTTGTTCTATTGTATCTAAATGACTTTGAGCATCCAACTTTACCATTACTGCCTGCTCTCTCCTTCTTCGGCACTTCTCACTCCACAAAAGATCTAGCCTTCTCGATTTGCGCCTTTGAGCCCACATAGAGCCTTTAATTATACCTCGTCGAAAATCTAGTTGTTGCAAATAACTTATTTAAGTCACTTCCTCTTTAGTCTCAGGATCGTTACTCTTGTTAAGCAAAGATCATTTCATAAATTATAGTGTTGAGCTTTAGACAAACTAATATCTATAATGGGAGTCCCTAATAGTCATTGACATATGCATATTTTTCCTTGTGTACCTCATTACATCTGATCTTTGCGTAATTGAAAGAGGTATCTCGCCATAATGTCGTGTGGCTTTAACTCGAATCTTGCTAGCAACCTTAATCCTAACCAAGGGAGACTATCTAATCGCCCGAACCAATGGGTAAGATCATAGTACTGTACCGACATGTGTAGCTTTAGTTATTTGGCCCTTTTGCAAATACGTTCTCAGTTTTCTAAGTATACTCCCAAAAGTTTCCTTTCTTTCTTTGGCACCTTTGGTGCATAAGGATAGTCTTTAAACTTAGGCTGTGAATAGCCAACATATTTGTGAAAAATGAAGGAGAAAAGTATTATTGAATTGTGTATCTACATTATTACACTAAGTCCTAATTATTGATGCTACATACAATCCTTTTCCATGTAGGATACTATATACAAATTTTATTCCTATTCCTATTATAACACTCCTCCTCCAGCTAATGCATACATGTCATATATACCGAGCTTGTTACATATGTAACCAATACGAGGAACAATGCGAGACTTGGTGAAAATATCTACAAGCTGATCAAGAGACTTCACGAATTTGTAACAATATCTCCAGAGAGTGTCTTTTCTCTGCCAAAGTGACAATCAATCTCAATGTGCTTAGTCCTCCCATGAAATATTGGGTTCGATGCGATGAAGGATTGCATGGTTATCACACACAAGTTCCATATGATAGATTTCTCCAAATGTTTGTTGTTTGAGAAACTAGTTAATCTAAACTAGGTTGCAAGTTGTTATAACCATACAAGTTCCATATGATTGGTTTCTCCAAATTTTAGATATTTGTGCAACTGTTTAATCCAAACTATCTTGCAAGTTGCTACAATCATTACTCGATATTCTGCTTCTGCATTAGATTGAGAAACCACACTCTGTTTCTTACTCTTTCTAAACACCAAATTACCTTATATTGAAACACAATATCCGAATGTAGAACGTCTCAAAAGGTGATCTTGCCCAATCGGTGTCAGTATATCCAACGATTTGCTCATGGCCTCGATACTTGAAGAGTAGTCCTTTACTTGGAGCTGACTTTATATATCGTAGAATTGAAACAACTGCATCCTAATGACTATCACTGGGAGAATTCATAAATTGACTTACAATCTTGCAGGAAAAGAAATGTCAGGTCTAGTTAGTGTGAGATAATTCAACTTACCAATCAGCTGCCTATATCTTTCAGTATTCATTGAGTGGCTCCCCTAGTCCTAGCAGGAATTTAGCATTCAGATCCATTGGAGTGTCAATTGGTATACATCCCATCATTCCATATAAAGAAACCAAGTCCCCGATCCCTTAGCCGATGTGGGAGACTCAACATCCCCCTCATGTCTAGACTTTGCATTGGATTATGGACAATTTAATATATGGTCCCAACTTCTATACATAAATTGTAAAGGGCCTGACTTTGAATAGAATTGTGTATCTACATTATAACATTGAACCTATTTGTAGACAATACATTACAATCTTTTTTCACCTAGGATACTATATACAAATCTTATTCCTATTCTAACAATGTCTTTCTTATATCACTTGCATAGTCATATACATTATTTCATTTGGAAGACCATTATATCATGTTCATGTTTATTGAAAATAAAGCATTCTTGATCATGTTCTTCGTGTGAAGCATAACATTTGTAATCATATCATTTAAGAGAACCATGGATAGTGCATGATTACTTGTTTCCACAATCATACGCTAACATTTAGAAATCACTTAGACTCCAACTACTTAGACAACATGGATTTTGGAGAAAACATTCGATGGAAGGGTGCATCTCAGTATGTCTTGAGTGTCCCAAAGCTAGTGTAGCTCATCTTATCTCAATTGATCAGCAAGAGTTAATCTACAAGTTGCAATTAATACTTGTTATCAATAACTTGTTGGATTCTTCATTAATATAATTCAAATCATAAAGAGACCCATTTACTCATATAGGATTCTAATCTTGCATTACCATCTTACTTCCTTCCTTTTAGGTCTTATGGAACTCGTCCCTTCCATCAAAAACACCCATTTTCACCATTTATCATAAGTAGTCACTTTTCACCTCCTCCATTATAACCCTAGTTCATAACACCCAAGTCAAGAACTAGTGTCATTCACCACCCTCATGGTAATATTTGTATTTCATTATACTCCCAAATATCAATTCCATACTTGCATTTGAGTATTGGACAGAGAGATAATCTTTTCAGGTTAAAACCCTAGCTTGAGATCTTGTGGAGATTCTTGAAAATTTAGGGATTTTCCTATGGATTTTATCCATTGAGATGATGTTAGATCTTGTACTAGATGATGTTTCATAACCATAAATGCATCATGAATGCTCACCTTGGAGTCTATTTATGAGGGGGATGCTCCGCATTCTCTCTAGGATCCAAGATTTACCCAAATCTGTGTTCTCTTTCTCTCCATGACTTGACCCTATTTAAAGACCTGAAGGGGTCTGCAAGGGCCACGCAGGTCCTGCCACCTCCCTTTCCTCCTTGGCTTGCTTGCTGGAAGTGGCCACACACCAATCTGCACCCCAGCTTCGTGGCTGAGGTGCATAGATGAAGAGCTGTCCTGCTACCCTTCAGTAAAAAGGCCATAACTCCTTGTAAGAATGTCCAAATGACAAACAATTTGAACCGTTGGAAATTAGACTCGAAGAGCTTTAATTTGATAGGCAATCCACAGTAAAATTCCTTATATATTGGGAGTTCTGCTCGTTTGAAGTTAGATCTTACGTAAGCTCATTTAAAACTTTAGTCTGTTGCATGGTTTCCAACTTGGCTTGGCCCTAGGATTTTCTTTAGACCGTAAATAACTTCCAATACACCTCCTACACTTGTTATCATGTGCAAGTGAAATTGTACTAGTGCGTATCCCCCTTTTGTATGCAAAACATTATTTCTATATTCGTGGGCGCACTTTAAAGTTACTTTAAAATTTTAGAATCTTATGAAATTTTCAGGGTTGCTGCACCAACTTCTACTCCCATATAGTATTGCTGGTCTTACAACCAGTCTATAGAATTTGTTTTTATTTTGGTAACTATCCTTTTATTCCACAACACTTTGGTAGCACTTTTGCATTTTAAGCCATCATGTTTTGATTTTATGTGAACCTTTTTTTTTCTCTATCATAACATTCTTTTGGAACCTCAAGCCGTATATATGAAGTATTTTCTTCTATGCACAACCAATTCCGTCTAATATCACCTCAACTTCATTATATATATGTATATGTTTTAGAAGAAACAAAGATGTTTTGAAGGAAATATGGGTTCTTTATCTTGTAAGAACGTACATGCTTATACCTTTTATCTTTGTGAGTTAAAATCTAATTATAGGTGACATAGGCCATATGACTGAATTTGTGATTACCTTACTTACCTATTTAAAGAAGCTTTTACAAAGAAGCTTTTGTATTTGTAATACTTGTCTTAGAGAACTTCTTTCATGCTATACACAATAGAAGTACCTTACGTCTCTTTAACAAAAAGGAAATTCTTTACTAAATTATACTACTAGAATTTGGTTTTATGCCCTAATGTTTGTTTCACAATTGTTATTGACATGTTACTTGTATTCCAGAAGCTTCTATTTAATTGAGATCAATAGAATTATTTTAGGGTCATCTAATATGCAGATATGATCCTCGGAAAAGAATAACAGCAACGCAAGCTCTCGAGCATGAGTATGAACTCTCCATCTCAATCTCACACATGCACACATACACTTTGCTCTATTGAGTTATTCACTTACAAATGGTTCTGAAAGTGGCTGACATATTTCACCACAAAAAGAAATTTGTAAAATGGTTCATACGTATTCACTACTTGATTATCTTATTCATCTCTGATCAAAACAATAGACAAAGTTTACTACTTTTCTGTTATTTTGTTTGTCACCTTCCCAGAGAACAAAGTTTACCATTTCGATGTCCTATTTCCAGCCTTTAAGCACTGGGCTTACGTTACTTATCAATTGTTGAGCGTAATTGGTCCACATATTTTCACTATTTAATTGCATTTACCATGTCAAAATTTTTTTTCAGTTGATGTTCCAGCCAAGCAAGGCCTCCCAATAGATTTTCTCCTTGAAGTGGGAAAGTTGGAATAGTGTTTGGCCTAGTGAAGTTATGTGGGGTTATTTCTTTTTATACCAAACACTTATCATGATCTTGGAAATTTCTTGAAATGAAATGGAGGACTCGTATTATTTTGCGTTGGTTTTACTATTTTCCTATATGTCAACTAAACCAGGAAAGTGAAGGCTTGAGTTTCTTTTGATAATGGGTGGAGGCTTGCCATGTATTATTGTTAAAGCTTTCTACTTTTTCTGGTTTATAGGTACTTTCGGATGGAACCTCTACCTGGCCGCAAGTAAGTACACAGCTTTCCACAGTCTTTTTGCCAAACAGTTGGTTTATAGGAAGTTTCATTAAGCTAGTTTGATAAAATCATGCTAGAACACTAAAGTATTATGAAAATTGAGATTTACAAGTTTTACCTTTTTATATCCATTTACACATACTGATAATTTAGAACATATATAACCTTTTTGATTATTGATTCCAGCAAAGAGAATATTCTGAGTCTTGATAATGGCGCTTTCCTGCGCTTTATCCTTAAAATTGGCAGTATGCTGATTTAGCCATTTGTCTTTGATTTTCTACCTAATAGGTATATTTAATTTAAGTACAGTGAATTATTTTATATCATCAATATATATAAGTTAAATTCATAACTTTTATCAAGAATCAACCTTCTTCTTGTGTGTGTGTTAATTAATGTTATGGTACATAAGAAAATCAAGGGACAACTTTTTATTTCTGACCTGCTTGCTCACTTGATAACTGGAATCGAAGCCAACACAAGAATGGAGGCAACTCAATCACAGAATGATGGAATCATCAAAGGTTTGACCAAATTTGAAATTTGAACTGTCTGTAATTCACTAGAGGCGTGGGAAACAAAGAGAAGATGTATACAAATGAGATATCCAGCAACAAGAAGGTAAAGGATTGAATAGATTCTTACTTGATCAAAAAAAGAAAAAAGGGATTGAATAGATTCTTAGGGATAGTTGGGATTTCAAGGAGAAAATCAAAGGATGCTAAACTGTGTCTCAAACAATTGAAGATGTTGAAATATATTATAAGGGATGCTATCGAGAGTTTATGGGCCTTGAGTGGAAGAAGGAAAAGATATCCTGCTGGAGTTGGTATCTATTAGGGGGATATGAGATGGCCCATGAGTTTTGGTTGGGTATGTCAATATTTCCAGATTTAGCAATGATAGAAGCAGGGCGGCAGGAGCTATGAAGAAATTTTCAGATTTAGTTTAGGAGCTGGAATTTGTCGATATGCCATTACATGGGGGAAATACATATGTATAAGATTAATGAATGCAACATAATATCCAGGACTATAGTTTCTCGGTTTCAAGTGACGGGATATAAATTTCGAATTTATAGAGCAAAGGTTTTACCACAGATTTTTTCGGATCACAGTCCTTTAATTCTTAAGTGTGGCGAATGGAACATCGCAAAGTCCTATTTAAGCTTGAGAATATGTGCTTGAACATGAGGATTTTATGAATCGAGTTGAATTTTGGTAGAATTCATGTTCTGTACCTGGCAGACCCTATGTTATTCTTGCGAAGAAATTGAAACTTCTCAAAATTGACCTTAAGGAGTGGAATATTACAGTCTATGGCAGACTTGCAGATAGGAAAATCAAGGTGTTGAAAGAGATTAAAGAGTTGCATCTAAAGAAACAAGAAGCTGATGTTCATTGGAAGCAAATTCTCTTGGAGAGCTTGAAGAAATTGTTAAGCTAAGGAGATTCCATGAAAGCAGAAATCAAGGTGTTTGTGGTTACTCCATGGTGGCAAAAATACATGATTTTTTCCGGAAGTGTTAAATGCACATAAAAGGTACAATTTTATTGACTGTTGAAGGTGATCTGGTTGATGATCAGGCAAAGATAAAAGGCATATTCTTGAAATTATAGCAATTTAAGAAGAGTAGAAATGAGGACTTGATTAGTGCGATGATAATGTGGCTACTTTGACAGAGGAAGAAAGGGATTGGCTTCAAAGGCTTTATTCTGAAGAAGAGGTAGTAAGGGTAATTAAAGAGGTGATAAGCAGACCTTGTCCAACAACTTTAGTATGCAGTTTTTGAAAAACTGCTTGGACTGTTGTGAATGAAGATGTGATTAAATACTCTTCATTATTTCTATTATGAGAGATTTATGCGAAGAAGTTTCAATGCTATTTTCTTTGATATACGCAACAAACCTGATGCAATAAATGTCAGACATTAGACACATTAGTTTAGTGGGCAGCATATTAAAATTCTTGCCAAGGTGCTTACAGAGAGGATTAAAAGGGTGATGAGTAAGCTCATTATCATGACCCAATTTGCCTAAGCCGCGATGGCACCTAACCCCTACCATTAAACGGACCCAAAGTATTTCAAATCTCAACGTGATTTATAGGAGACAAGAATAAATCTTAAATCAGTTTATATCATACGGAAACAATTAAAATTCGTGTAAAAGTTTTCGACTATCTAATAGGTTTTTTAGTTCCGCAACTCGGGGATAAAGTTCCATAATTCAATTGTTCATAGATAGAAAGAAGAATGCTGCTTTAGAACAGATAAAATAGTTTTCCTTTCCCATGCAATGATCCCTATGACAAAAATAGTGCGAAATAAATCATTACAAATCCCTGGGAACTGGTGGTATAAGTTATGAGCATCTAAGATAATGGAAAAATACAAGTGTGTCAACAATGTGGTGCTGGTTAGAATAATGAACAACATGTAAAAATAGAAGAGACTCCAAAATGCTGCGGACGGGATCAAGCAGCTCACCACGACAGTATCAATCAGCTCCTCGACTCACTTCAAATAAGTATCTACACAAGAGTGCAATAAGTGTAGTATGGGTACATCAACAAGTACTCATTAAATATCATCAGCTGCCCCCAACAAGATAGTGGCAAAGGTTGGTCTGGAAGTACTCACTTAAATAACCTGTGTAAGAACAGTATAATCTGGACAGAAGTAAAGCATAGAACAACATAATGAAGTATGCACAAATACACTAGTCAAAAAATAAGGGATGTATGATAAAGATTTGACCTTTATTCAACACCGGCGCTCCTAGCTCATTGTCTTGTGTGTATACCACCCAAAAGATCCTGATTATATGGTGACTCATGAGGGACAATTCCATATCCACATGCCGCATGGACAATTCACGTGTCATATCATAACTTACACGAACAACTCATGTGTCATAACCACATTTTGGTGTGAAATCCAGTACTCCCTCTGTTTCAATTTGTTTGTCTGGTTTTGACTTGACACGAGGTTTAAAAAATAAAAAAGACTCTTGAATCTGGTGGTTTTAAACTAAAGATATGTAGAATGTACCAAAATATTCTTTAATCTTGTGGTCTTAAACATGCCACTTGAAAAGTTGAAATTAAACAGTTGCCGAAAAAAAGAAAAGAGACATTCTTTTTGAAACGGACTGAAAAGGAAAGTAAGACAGAATTGAAATGGTGAGAGTATTCAATTATTAAGCATATGAACAGTGTATAACTCACCTTTGCACATAGCTCATAATGTCAAACCAACATGAAAACACAATGACTACAATATTATAGCATGATATAATGCCCAAAATAGTCATGACACACAAAAGAACATGCAAAGCATGTATGAAAATAATATCCTGTACCCCATATAACAATCATAACCCCGGCACCTGCATACATGCTCTTCATCACACGTACATGATACTCCCATTACATAGTATGGGTAAAACAATATCAATTGGGAAAATTTTTCGTTATCAAGGAATCTAGCCTTCTCGAGCCGCCTTTCCTCACCCCAAATCCTCCAAATAAGCTCGCTTTATTCGAAAGAATACTATACAAGGTTAGACGAATTCATTGATGTCAATTTCATATTTTGTTCTCAGTCAAAGTCAACCCTGAGCCTGTGGTCATATAGGAACAATAACATACCAATCTGATCTCACAAGTAGGGTTTCGGGAGGTAGAATCTAAGCAGACCTTACTACCCTGTATGATTAGAGAGGTTCTTTCTTATAGACCATCGACTCTCGAAAAGCGTTTCAGAAACAGGTTTGGAAAATACAAGGTGGAAAGAAGCTTTGATGAAGATTCTAAGGAAAGAGAAGTAGTGACAACAAAAATAGTAAGATAACCAAAGCAGAAAAACAATAGTAGTTATTAAATTGAAGAATTAGATAGTAATAATATAATAATAATTCTACTGAAAAGGAGAAGAGGGAGCAGATAAGGTGCACCAAGCTAGAACCTTGCTCTCCCACAAGAGAGAGAGAAAACGTTTGACTACTTACTAACCTTCTATCTAATCTTCCACATCCATGCTCTCCTATCTAGAGCCTTACCACTATTGTTTCCCTTGTTCTTTTTACCACCCTTTTTTTCCCTTTACTAGAAGAAAAAGACTGCTTCATCATATGATTGCTTTGGGTGCAAAAAGTTTTAATAACTCTTTAGCATCAAGCAACCCGTTTCTAAAGTGACCTTCAGTTGATTTCAGCACCCTATCATCAGGTCCGCGCCTAAAATAAATTCATTCCTGGTTTACCTAATAACCCTACAAGTTCAAATCTATAATTAGATTTCTAATCCAACTTCAATTTAGTGCCCATTCCCCAATTTACATATTCTTACACTTAGGTCAACATCTCCCATATCGCCTTAATCCGAGCTCCCAAGACCCCAAAAGGTGAAACAATATCCCAATTTCTGAAATTTATATACTAGGACAGTCTTTAGCATGCTTGCGGTCTAGGCCCAAATCTATCCCTACACGGTCGCGCCCAAGTAGCTGCTATTGTGGTGATCAACTAGGACCAAAACGCGATCTTGTTGCCTTGGCGTGATAGCTCTTTAGCCGGATTTGCTTTAGCGCCATTGTTGTCCCAATGCAATAGCGAGGATGCTAAAAATATGAAGTCTACATAGTTTAAATTTTGTTTTTCTCGTCCAAAATTTACTTGAACCTCTTGGGTCCCAACCCCAACTATCTCAACAGTCCCGAAATGATAGTATTGACTTGTACAATGTCTCAAATCATAATATTGGGCATTAAAACTCGAATTAAGGGGTTGGGTTGTTATATTCTCCTCCTCTTAAACAAATGTTCATCCTTGGACGGGTTAAAATTGTACCTAAACTATCAAACGACTGTGATATCTGCTCAGCATGTCTGAATTAATCTCCAAATAGCTTCCTCTATTGAATGATGCGTCTAATGCACTTTCACCAAAGCTATCTCCTTTGACCTCAACTTTCGCACCTCTCCAAAGTAGCTAACAACTCCTTCTGGTTGGACAAATTCTCATCTAGCTGAACCATATCTAGCTTCAACACATGGGACTTTTCCTTAATATACCTCAGCAACATAGGTATGTGAGGTATCGAATAGAATGCGATCATAATATAATCCATTCCATACAAACGTATGGGATCTAGTTAATTATTGGAATCATATGGTCCATTCCATATACATAAGAAACAATGAAGCAGTTGTTTGGATTCACATAGTAGCTATCAGATGAGAAAAGAATCAACCCAATAATTGTTGAAGTTGGTCTAGGAGAAGAATAAGTTCCTTATGTAAAAGGAATTTTGGAGATTGTGGGTAACCGTTAGGACTGATGGTGATTTTTAAAAGTTTGCTAGAGATAGGGGTAAATTTGGCTGGGTAGTTTAACGGTAGGGATAGATTTGGCCGGATAGTTTATTGGAGGATAAATGTAGAAAATATCCAAAAGTATAGGGGTAAATTTAACCCTTTTTGCTAAATAAAAAAGACTCATAAATGTTAAGACTACGTGGAAAAGTAGTATGAGTGTGCTTCCTTGATTGACACGACTCACCGTTTAATGTGGACGATTTGACAAGCTAGGTACCATCTTTTGAAGTTTGGATAAACTAGGGTGTCTCAACCGCCTATGGATTATATATTTGGAGAGTTGGAGGCTACATAGATGATAGTAGGCTAGGAGAAGTGAGGTTATAAAGTTCATATGACTCATCCCTTTGTTAATCATCCTTCCCATACTGAGGTCTTATAACAACAAAGTGAATAAAGAATGATATGGGACAAGTTTAAGCGCTAAACAAACGACTCATTGATAGAAGGCTACAGGGACAACTAGTATAATTAGAAGTGCTCGCTCCAACCCTTAAAGCATGAAGCGAAGTGAGGCGTTGGATCCAACGTTTTTATGTCCTGAGGCAAGGCGAGTCGAGAATAGAAAAGCATGTGCTTTAGCAGAAGAAGCGAGAAGCGACTAACGCGTGAAGCGTCGAGCGAAAAAGCGAAACTTTTTGGAAATCTAATTGGAATAAGGGTTTAATTCTAGGTCTGATTTTAAAACAATTGTAACAGAGACTTATGCATCTTCTTCCTGCTGCTGCTACTTGAAGTTGTTGTTCTTTTCCTCTAATTTTAAGGTTTTCGAGGTAAGTTTTGTTCTTCTTCTTCTCTTCTTGTCTTCGTTCTCTTTCCCCTTTCTCTTTTTATCTCTTTTCTTCTCCTCTTTGATTTTTCATGAAACCCTAGTGGAAAAAGTTCTATTCTTCCTCTTCGATTTTTTCTTCTCTTCTCTTTTTTCCGAATTTGGTTTGAATTTGCTTAATATGTTGGAGGATTATTGACTATCTAGTTCTAGTATCTATTATTTACTTTTTAATTATAGAATTAAAAGATTTGCTTAATATGTTATTTCTATTGAGTTCTTGATTGTTTATCTATGCATTTTTTTTGTATTAAATTGTGCTTCAGTTTAAAAAAGCATGCTTTTCACTTTATGCTTCTCTTTGGTGAATCGAGTCCTCTTCACTCTTTTTCAATTCTCACTTTTCAAACACCGGGAACAACTAGGTGCAAAAAACATTATTCAGAGTTAAGGAAGATACACGATTGACTTGACCGACTGCAGTTGCCAGAGAACCATTGGCTAAGGTAACAACGGAGAGGGACTATGAGTAAGTGATACTAGACAAAAGAGATTTGTTATCAGAAATGTGGTCAGAAGCGCCTCGGTCCATAACACAGGGGCCAAGTGTGGTGGATTGTGAGATACAAGCAATAGGATTATTGGTCTGAGCTTCAAAAGCTAATTGGGGAGATTTCTGCTTATTTGCCTGATACTGAAGGAAGTCATTGTATACCTTAGATAAAGAGAACATTTGATTAGTTAGGTTACCGGTGGGTTCACTCTTAGCAGCACGAGCATTTCTAGAAGGTCGACCATGTAAAAAATAGCATGCATCATGAGTATAGCCTAACTTGTTACAATAGCTACACCTTGCCTGTGTTTTCCCAGAAAGACCTTCATTCTGATTTGCAATATGAGATGCTAGAATAGAAGAGTCCGCGGATGTCACTGTATAACTAGGTGGTGCAATCCCCCACAGATTTGGGATGGCTTAGTATAGATTCATACAAAAGAAAAATGTTCTTTATTGATTCAAACACTATACTTATGGGATAGGGATCGAGGGAGGGGAAAACCGAAGATTTCGCATGGTACTTTTATGAATCGGATTTATTTTGTACCTTTCGTTCAATGAGAAAATGAGTCAAATTCTATGGGATCAAACTTTTGTTCCTACCGTGAATGATACAAAATCTTAAAGTTTAGTGTAATGCTGATCTTGTAATCCTACTTGGGGAGATTTGATTGATTCTGAATTCTTTAATTCAGAATAAAGGGGCTGGCTTTGCCCATTAAGAGTAGGTAACCTGTTCCTGTCTTTGTTTCTATTTATGATACTGACGTACTATTACTCTTTTAGAGTTTTTGGAATCCCTTGCTTCCTAAAGTATTCCAATCTTTTCAGGTCTTGCACTTTCTTTAGTATTATCTTGTGACTAAATTTCTAAGTAAAATATCCTTTTACTTCTAAAATAAAGAAAAAGATATGCGGAGCTCATTCCGGTATTACTACTTTGAAAAAAATTGAGCACCCAACTCAAAACCAAATAAAAAATTTTAAATGTCTGATTGTCGTATATGCCCGACTTGGGGACTTTATATAACCTAACAGAAGAATGTGAACATCCTATCCAAATCCTTAAGAAAATGGATGGTTTCCCAAAACCTTTATAAACCCATTTGGATACTCTTTTAAAACAAATGTGGAAATTTGTGTAATTTATCCCTTTTATATGTATAACCCGATTTTGGATACACACATGGATTTGAATACCGATTTGAGTGTGAGAACGGCTTCCATACCGAATCCAAGCATCTAACCTAGAACAATAACTATAAGATAATGAGTGGAGTTGCTCATTTCTTTTTAAACCCATTTGACCCTATGTGGAAGATGCTTGACTTTTTGTAACTCAACTACAAACATTTCATCCCTTGTATTCTTGTCGGCAATCATTATGAGAAAACACTTTCAGACGGTAACGTCTTGGTTTTTCTATAGTTATTGAAATGTGGAGCTGTAGCACTTATAGATGCTTTATCTTTCCTTCATTCCAGGGAGAAACTTTGTCTTTATTATGCTAGTTACTTCTGTTAATCCTTAAAACTGCTTAACTTTGACAGTGCACTTGTACCACCACAACCTGGAGAAAAAGTTGTGAACTATCCAACTCGACCTGTGGACACAACTACGGATTTTGAAGGAACCATTAGTCTTCAACCTTCTCAGCCAGTAAGCTAAAATTCTGTACATCAACTAGGTTCATATTCCTATGCTTGCTGGTTTATTTTTGGTGTTTATTTACTACTGATATATTTCTAATTTCCTATATATTAAAAATTCAGTAAAGAGACTGCTAGGATAGGAGTCAACTCGAGAAAGCCAATCAATTAGAACTATTATCTAAGTAAAACTGAAATGGTTGCTCTGCAGCTCAGCTAGAATGGGATTCTCTAATTAAATTTTAGACAGTTGCTCTGAATTTCAGCCAACATAGGTGCTTAGTGCTGTTGCTCTGGATTTACTAAGATTCTGTCTTACTTAATACTGTTATCCACGTTGGGAAATAGCAAGTATGTCTATATTAGGCCTGCTTGGTACAAATTTCTGATTTATGTATAACAAGGGAGGAGGATTTCATAAACTGTAGTAAAATTTATTTTGATCCCAAAGTATAAGAAAAAGGTCTACTAATTGTTTTATTGAAGAGATAATCTTGGAAAGGACTCCCGGAAGATGTCTTGTTTATGTTGGAAAGCACCATGTTGAATCTTTTGTTTCCTTCAAATGGGAGACTTGTTTTATAATACTCATTGTATCCATTGTTCCTTTTTTTCTTTACAAGGATAGTCTTAAATTTATATTTTCTTGCTAAAGTGTTGAGGGTATTTTTGTCATTCTAATAAAAGAATAATTTATCAGTGTTTTTTTTACCGAACACATCAACTGGTTATTAGTTTTAAAATTTTTTTCTAAAGTGTTGAGGGTATTTTTGTCGTTCTAATAAAAGAATAATTTATCAGTGTTTTTTTTTACCGAACACATCAACTGGTTATTAGTAGTTTAACAATTTTATCTAAACACGTAACTGGTTATTTATAAATCAATTTCAGCACTAAAAAATATTTTCCGGCGCTTAAAGCTCATCAGCTAATTCTAAAGCGCTCTATGTCATCAACATAAACCGCCAAGTACATGCAAAAACCTGGAGCAGAGTGACAATAAAACACATAATGATCAACTTTACATCGTACCATGTCAAATTCTTGAATTACCTTGCTGAATTTCTTGAACCATGCTTGAGGAGACGGCTTCTGGCTATTAAGCGCTTGTCATTGTCTGCGCACCATGTTTACCTCATCTTCGAGATCCTCTAGAAGAAAAACATTTTTAATATCCAACTGGTAGAAAGGCCAACAGTGAAGTACAACCATAGATAAGAAGAGACAAACCGAAGCAATCTTAGCCATAGGATAAATAGCATCACCATAGTGAAAGACCAATAATTTGTGTATAACCCTTAGGCGATTAGTCGATCCTTCAAGCAATCAATCTGTCCATGAGTCCAACCTTCGCCGTGTATACTTGACGACAACCAACTGTAGACTTACCTAAACGAGCTCCCAAGTACCACTAGAGTGTAAGGTAGACATCTCCTCAATCATAGATTGTTGCCAGCCTGGATGAAAAAGAGTTGTATTTGTAGTCTTAGGAATAGAAACAAATGATAGTGATGATGTAAAGGCAACATGCGCTAGTGACAAACAATGATAGCTCAAACAAGTATAGTTAGGATGAGGGTTACGAGTGGAGAGAATACCTTTTCTGGTGGCAATGCATGAACTTTGTGTAAACAAGTCCACAACAGGCAAACTCTGGTGGTTGGCTTAAATCATCTATAGCAGACAAGGAGCGCGGATGACGATGATAAGTCAATAGTGGTGGAGGTGGAGCTGTAGAAGATGAAGTGGAAGGATAGATTATGGCGGAATCCCCGAAAGATGGAACTCGTTTAAATTTATAACTCATTTCATATCAACACTAATTAGCATTTTCTATAGTTTAAGCTAGGCCGGAGCAAAGAGCCAACCTAGCATGGGGCTTTGCTCGGCTTATAGGTGGAGCTGTAGAAGATGAAGTGGAAGGATAGACTATGGCAGGATCCTCGAAAGATGGAACTGGTTGATTCTCAGAAATACCTAGATGTTCAATAGAAGTGGATGTAAAGTAGGTTGACTTTCAAAGAAAGTAACATCAACGCACATAAGTTATCACTAGAGGTCAGGTAAGGAACATCGATATCCCTTTTGTACCCTCATATAATCGAGAAAGACACATTTAAGAGCATGAGGAGCCAATTTGACTTTTTCCTAGAGTGAGGATATGGACAAAGGTTGCGCTTCCAAAAAAACGTGGTGGAAGACAAAACAAGGTTGACTGAGGAACAAAATAGCATGTGGAACCTGATTTTGAATAACAGGGGAAGGCGTACGGTTAATCAGATGACAAGATGTGACTATTGCGTCCCCTAAAAGCGTTATGGTACATTTGCTTGTATGAGTTGGTTTTATTTTAAAATAAAAAACCAATGGGACTCGGTGAATTTTATTTAAATAAAAGATATTTTGAGAAATTGACCGAGCTCGATCGGTTTTTTGATCAAAACTCCGCTCAACTTTTTAAATAAACCAAGTGAAGAACTGACTGAGCTCAGTTGATTTTACTTTAAAAAAATTGGGATCAAACTGATTGAGTTGGCTTTTCAATTGGTTCGAAAGTCAGGTCAGTTTTTTCTATTGATTTTGCCATGTTTTTTGGTAGTGACCATTAGTTTTTATGTCCATTCTGTTAATTGGACCAAAGATACTCTACTTTGGCAAACTTAAGGGACTAAAGATACTCAAGATTATATCTCAAGGAACAAAATAGACCTACTCCCATAGACATGGAACAATCTAACTAAAAAACTTGGGAGCATGCAGTCCCAACAATATGCCTATTTTCTCTCTGCGACCTCAATTTAGTTGTGCAGGGTAAGGACAAGATGTATTTTGAAAAATTCCATGGGAATTCCTTTCGGACAGCTGTGTAAAGTTGTCGGAATATTTTTCCGAGTTTGGAATATTCTCTTCCTATGTTGCTGGCCTTAACCAGGCTCTAATACCATGTGAAGCGGAAGACAAAATATAAGGAACTCAGCTTGACTATTCCCTCAAGTTATTGGGGTTTAAATAGCTATTTTTACACTACGTAAGAAGGAAAAGAAATCAGTACAAGTCAATACCTAATTACAATAGGAGTAAATCAAGCTACCTACTATATTTACATATATTGAATATTCACAAGGATTCTAACAGACATATTGTGGAATCTTTCAAAGCTCTGTTTAGCATGTCTGAATTGTGGAGGTCAAAGTAATTTGAAGAGGATTTAAATAAACTGGATAAGGAAGAAAAAGGAATAGATGCAGAGAGCTCTTTCAATAGAAGTGATGGAGAGGGTTATAGTTTTTTTTTAAATGGGAAACCAGACACCAGGACCAGGTGGATTCCATCATCATTTTTTTTAAATGTTGGAACACAATCAAGAGTGATGTATGGAATACTGTGAACTTGTTTTTTCAATAAGTCAACTTTACTAAAAGTTCTAATGCAGCGTTTGTTTTCCTAATTCCAAGAAGAAGGAAGCAGTTGAAATAAAAGATTTCAGGCTAGTTAGTCTTTTGGGAAGTGTGTACAAAATTATGGCTAAATTGCTGGCAGAAAGACTCAAGTTGATGATAGGGAGTCTAATTTCTGATATTCTGATAATCATAATGCTTTCATAAAGCGGAGACCAATAGTTGATGTCTCTATGATTGCAAATGGGTGTGTGGAATACTTGGTTAGGAATAAAAGTAAGAGATTCTTTGCAAGCTACACCTTGAAAAGGCATATGATTATGTAAATTGGACATCATGAGATAGATAAATTTTGGAGTAAAATGATGGACAAGAAAGTACTTGGAAGAATCTGATAAATGCCAAATATGTGAAGAAGGATATATGGAGCCCTCCTATCATTAAAAGTTCTTCCAGAATCCAGAGTAGTATCTGGAGTAACATTAGTTGGTTGTGGAATGATTATCAACAACACACTAAATTGAAGCTGGGCAATGGTGTAAAAATCAAGTTCTGGTTTGAAGTTTGGGTGGGGAGGTAAGCTTAGAAAAAAGATTTCCAACCCTGTTGCTCCTCTTACAAAGAAGGAAATGCTTTTGAGTATTATTCTTCCAGTGGGTGTGTGAAAGTTGAATTTTAGAAGAGGATTTAATGATTAGGAGATGGAAGAAGTTGGACAGCTACTTTAGTAAGTGGGTACAACAGTGAAGAAGAAGATAAAGAGGGAGTTCATGGTTTGGACAAGAAGTAATGATATGGCATATTCTGTTAAAAGCTGTTATACTTTTTTGCAGCAACAAAATTTTCACTATGAAAAACCAAAGCACCCGTCAAAGTACCTGTTTGGGTGGGTTGCATTGGAGAAACTTGTTTAACCCAAGGTAACTTGCAAAGAAGAGGATTCATTTTAAGCAACATGTGTTACCTAAGTGAAGAAGAGCTGGAATCAGTTAACAATCTCTTTATTCATTGTGGAATTGGTAGGCAATGCTGGTAGATTTTCTTGATTCTTTGTGGGGTTGTTAGGAGTCTATTGGATAGCTGGTAATGGCAGAAGACAAAGATCCACAAGCAGTTCTGGAGGACCATCCCATTGTGCATTTTTTGGACTATCTGGAGACAAAGGAATAGTGCTTGTTTTGAGAATAAAAAGAATTACATTTCTAGAGTAAAGAATCTGCGCCTACACAATTGTTATTTTGGTCTAAGAGGTATTTACTAGAAAATATGAAGTTTTTGTATTTGCTAGGAAATATGCAACAGGAAGCTCTTGTAGGGGCTGTTTGATTTTGTAGTACTTTTATGTACCTTCTTGTTACTTCTATTAATAAAACTTCACCTCATCAAAAAAAGAGTTTTCTTTGTCTGCAAACATATGAGGTTCCTCTCCTTCCACACTGCCCACCAAATGCAAGCTGGTATGGTGTTCCTCTCCGTTTTCTTTCTTTTCCTTTTCCTTCTCCTTCTCCTTCTGCTTTAACAGTGAAGTAGTTGAGTTGTGATCCTCAGCATTACCCATTTTAAACCAAAAACGTTCAGGAATATTTGCCATAGTTGGTCAGTGACAATTGCAATCCCCAATTGGTGACTGATAATCTCTTCTTCCTTTCTACGTAGATGGCATCCATTTCACAAGATAGGACATATAGTGCAATCTAGCACACACCAGGCTTGGTTTGTCTCCATCGAGTATTTGGAGGGGTATGTAAGTACAGTATAGGTGGTTACATGGGTAGAAGTCCTTTTATAATGCCTCCTAGATAATCTTCAAATAGATTTGAAAGCTTATTTCATTTCCCCAAGACTTCTTGTTGTTCTTCTTCTTCTTTTATTTTTTCTTGGTCACTAACAAAGATTTTCATGCTCTTGAAAATAGACATTATGTATCTACCATTTACCATATTACTTAATATGTTGAACGTATGTGGATTATCTCGTTTTCTGTCCAAAGTATTATGTAACTAAGTCACATTGTCATTTTAAAGGATTAGTATGATGCCATATTGGTCAGTTGCATCTTGCTCATATTACTATTTCTTGGGGCAGGTATCATCTGGAAATGCAGCATCTGGTGGCATGCATGGTCCTCATGTTATGCCGACTAGATCTGTACCCCGACCCATGCAAATGGTCAACATGCAACGGATGCAACCTCAGGGCATGTCTGCTTATCTTGCTTCTCAAGCTGGCATGGGTGCTGGAATGAACCCAGGAAACATGCCCATGCAGCGTGGTGTTGCTGCTCAGGCACATCAGCAGCAGGTTGCTCTAGTCAGCCTGGCACTATTATAATTTTGCTAGTTCTCATCCCTAAATTGATTGATGCTTTTGGATGACAAGCAGATGAGAAGGAAAGATCCAGGAATGGGAATGCCTGGATACCCTCCACAACAGAAATCCAGACGGTTCTGAAAGTCTTTTTCAGTGACAATCATGCACGATACAACTCTGGTAAATTCTGTATTAGCTTGTCTGTTTTTTTGCCCTTTGCCCGCAGAACGTAGAAAGTTCCTATCTTTTACTGCCTGTTTTAGTGAATCTTTATTCTCTCCTTCTCTTATCATCTCTAGTGGCTAAACTAGCAGGCAAGTGACAGTAGCCTCCATACGGTTTTCAAATTCATGTTTTTTCTCCTTTTAAATTTTGGATTTTTTTGAATATCTCTGGGATGCTGACTTTTTTTGTTCTTTTGAATTTCATGTCTATGTTGTTTAGTTCACAAGAAAAGAAGTAAAGATGTCCGTGCATTTTGATTAAAGGGCTCCGATGTCTTGGAAAACAGTAAATTTTCTCTTATTGTTTAGCAGCAGGTGGGTTCTGGAAGATGATGTTTCTAAAGTTTGACTTTAATTCTGAATGTCAATGGACACTATTAATGAAGCCGGAGAGGGTTGACAGACACTATTATATCGGACTCTCTCTTGTCCTATTGACACTGTGCATCAGATAGCAGCAGATCAGATGACAGTGCCTACCTATCTTTATATGGACTGCATACGATAGAGTTGTGTATCATCTTTATTGTCTTCGAATTATTTTTGTTGAAGTAAAAGAATACAGTTAAAAGCCAACTGTCTTGTCCCCTTTTTTGCACGTCGCCATCGCTTCTTTTTTTTCTTCCTTTTTTCCTTCTTTCATCTATTGCTTTTGTTTTTAAATTATTTTTGTCTCCTTTTATCCTCTTCTTGTTCATTTATTGTTTTCTTTCCTTTATTATAGATGTTATTTGCCAAGTTCTTTATTATTTTTTTTATTTTGTTTTTCTCTTAATTCTCTTTTCTTTCTATTTATCTTTTATTCCTTACTCTATTTTTTGTTTTTTAAACAATGTAAATATTATTTAACCCTTTTTAGACTAATAAAATATAAAAAAATAAATAGTTACTATAACAAAAAATAATTGAGAAAAATATTAAAAGAACAAGCTTATTTATTAAAATTTAAATTAATAGAAAATATATGTTTATAATTTATTTATTTACTGCAAATGTAAACAAAG
>JACEIK010002741.1:50220-68114 GCA_018107945.1 Datura stramonium | reverse complement strand
CTTTAATTTGGAGGTCGATTAGGAGTTGGTTTTTAAGGTTCTTATGTTATGGGTAAATCGATTGAGGCATCAAATTTCTGATTTTTTTTTAATTGTTTCATCATTTAAAATTGGGTATGAGCATGAAAATTGGGGGTTTTCTGAAGTTAAGAAACCATATTTTGATGAACTCAAGGTCAATTTGAGCTCCATTTTTAATGAAATTTCATATTTTAGTTCTTTATATTATGGTAACATAATTTTCAAATAAAATTTTAGTTTTGCCCTTGCGGGCTCGAGGTTGATTTTTGAATTATTTTTTAGATCCGAGATAGAAGTATAAAAATATGGGTGTCCATGATTTTATTTTCTTATGTATAATATATATTTGACCAAATTGGGATCATTTGGAGGTGTTGCATAAGGGCAAAGATATAATTTGACTTTTCAAACATCGTTTAAGGCAAGTTGAGACTATTTTTTAACCTTTTATGAAGTGTTAGTGTGTATTAAGGGGAGTAATGGGTAATAGGGGTCCCGTATAAATAATATGACGAGCATTTATTCGGGTAAAAATATTTTATTGTGGGGAATTGAATAAGTTTTGTTTATTGATAAATGTTGTGAGTATATGAACATGATTCGTAGTTATAACATGGGATGGATGTGGTAGTGCTTATTTGATATTAATCGTTTGATATTTGATATACCTGATTCTTGTGCTAAAGACTTGCTAATGTCTCCCAAATTATACTTCTTAATGAGATATAAGTCGGTCGGTGTTCAAATATAGAACTCAACAGGGTTAGGGTAGAATCTCATGAGGAATATGGTGAGGACCTCGATTAATGTGCTTACTCTCACTTTTAGTTGACTTATTTCCTAAGGGGGAGTTTGTAACAAATAAAAATATAAAAACAGAAAGTAACTGAGAGTAGAATATTAGTTAAAGTTGGTTGTATTCAATGAGTGAATTGACTAGGATTGTGTTCCCCATGATTTCATAACATTGCAAGTTTATCGTACTAGTGATCTATTCTGGTGTTTAGCATGCAAAATCGGTAAGTTAAATTCACCTAAATGATTGTTCCCCTAGATAGATGATTATTACCATGCAACTTAGTCCGTCTACGGATGTATACTTTACTAACCCTTACCATTGATCTAGAATTAGCTATTCTCAGACAAGGTCAAGCTATTATATGAGGGTTGATAGTCTCAAATCTCCGTTGTTAATTTCTTTTCCCATTCATTACCACCTTGATCCAGTGAGTAAGGATAAGGAGAATTCTAACATTCACGACCGTTAAAAACCAATTAAACGAAGGGAACAACACTACATGCATAAACCCCATCCAAGAATCACAAAGTACTTGGCCTACATTTGTTAATTAATCATGGTTCCCACAACTCTAATTATGAGATTTAGCTACTCATGCTTGAAGAATTATAATTATAATTAACAGAAAAAATCATAATCATAAACTTACAAGAATCTGTAGAAGAAATCACACTTCTTGAATAAATCAACAACAACTGAAAATATTCAACAATGAATGATTGTTTGATCCTTCAAAATCCAAGAACAAATTAAGAAATATGTTTCTTGGACTTCTCAAATGTCAAAAATATATATAAAATTACGTAAACTATGTCAAAGTTTCGGAACATGTAAAAGAAACATATAGGTTCTATTTATAGACAATAATAAAATTATTTCCTAAATAAAATTAGATTTTGGCATTGGCAAGTACAATGACTCATTGTTAGATAGCACGGTCCATTGGATCTTCAGTTGTTTCAGATTAACCTTGGTCCTTCTTAGATTATTTCAACACACAATAGCTCATTGTGAGAACATATGAGCCATTGGTTCTCTTCGTTTGTTTCAGGCCTCTAGGTGCATTATTGTAGGACATCCTGGTACGATCACATAGGATGCTCGTCCCTTGAATGTATAGTTCTTCCTACACATCTGTTGTAAAGTTCCTCACTTTTCACGGTTGCTGGAACTCCAACCTCTGACCAGATAGGATGGCCCATTGTAAGAACAGCAGGTCGTAGGTGTCGTCCGTTCTAGGAACTTGGACCGTGTTAATTCTCTGCTTCTCATGCTACAAAAGCCTTGTACGACCCATAATAAGAACCAACATGTTATAGGAAGTAGTCGCTCGTCCCCATAACCTTTGTCAAATTTCTTATTCTCCCACTACGGTTTCCTGGTACGACTCATTGCATGAACCAATAGGTCATCCCACGGCTCGTCTGATTGCACTTGAGCCTTTTCTTATCTGCTCTTTTCTCAAATCCAACTCTCATAGCCTGTTTTGCCTGTAAAACTACCAAAATGCATCATATCCATATAAATGTACTCAAGAGTTTGCATATTTACTCAATTTTAAGAATCAAAAGTGTCGTAAAACCATGACACATCACTTGCCTATAAAATGCTTATTTGAAAATTCTTTTATTGTCCTATTTCTTGGTGTTTGTTGCTTGAAATGACTTGTGATTTTTGTGCTAACACTGAAATCTGGTAAATAATATGGGCACATGGATATTGAGGACATGAAAGGTTATAAATCCTGGTGAAGGGTCATCCAAAGTACTACTCGGTGTCTATGGTTTGCTCGGTATCAGATGCTTGATAATTATAAATCTTGGTGAAGGGTCATCTAGAGTACTACTCGGTGTCTAGGGTTTGCTCGGTATCGAATGCTTGACAATAATAAATCCCAATAAAGAATTATCTAGAGTACTACCTGGTGACTAGGATTTGTTCGGTATCAGATGTTTATAAATCCCGATAAAGGGTTATCCTGAATACATGCCCAAGAGGGTTTACTCGATATCGGATGTTTATATGGATCTCGCGAGTTCCCTATGGGTCTAATTTTCCAATGATAGGGCTTGAGTATATATGAATTATTTCTGGCCGGGGCATGCTTGTGACATACAGATTGATTAACCTTCATTCTCATGACTGCGGTGTTGGATTAATTATGGATGAGGAGATTAGTACATTGAGGTGTTGTGATTTATTAAAAGTAAGGATGAGGTGGTGACATTTTTGAGGCACGTCGAGACATTTTAAGTGAAATTGCTGATTTTTAATATTATGTACCTGGTTTGCTTATTGCCTTGAAATTGAACTTGCTCATGCTGTTAAGGTGAATTATTATTGTGGCATCTGTGTATTTGACTGTGTTATCATAACATTTTCTTAAATGGTAACTATGACATTATTTATTGGCAATTATTGTTCGTTAATGTGATATATTTTCTGGGGGCATTGTGATAAAAGGGTTTGAGACAGTAGGTATAGGTTTGGACCCCGTCATCACTTTATTTTAGGGTCAGTCGAGAATGTTGCTGAGTACATGTGTTCATCATACTTACCCTTGATTTTCTATACTTTTTCTGTAGGTCTTGAGCCTAGTACTTGTGGTAGGTGGTCATGTATGATAGATCAGAGTACACTCTTAGAGTTAGTTGCCTGGCTAATTCGCAGTATTTCATACTTCTTATTTTGCTTTCATTTTCTGTCTTTATATATTCTCGATAGTGTATTTCTCTTATTTCGCACTTTGAGATTCTTAGAGGCTTGTATTTGTGTCACCAGATTTTGGGGTGTTGTTGTTCGATTCTGATTCTTTTACTTGATTTATGAAAGATCTCTTTTAAAGACTTACTTCCATGTGTTTATCTTCATTTGATCGTCATATAATTATTGATTGGTGCATTGAGGGGTTGGCTTACCTATCGTTGGGATTAGGGTAGGTGTCATCACGGATCCCCATTTTGGATCATGACAACTTGATATCAGAGCATGGTTCATTGGTTTCATGAGTACAAGCCATGTTTAGTAAAGTCTTATGGATCGGTGCGAAGACGTCCATAACTTATTTTCAAAAAGGTATAGGATAATAGAAAACTTCCATTCTTTGATTCTTTATTGTGCGTTTTTTTAGTTCATTTGAATTCTTTAAATCTCTTCATTTTATTCTTTTCATCGATAGTGATGTCACATTGTTGAATTCGTGTGTTAATAGTTGATGATGACATTGCACAGTATGGATCAAGAGGTTGTATCAAAAAAGAAGAGGTAGGCTAGTTTGAGTAGTGTATGGCCAGATTCACACATTAGCTATAATTTGAAGCATATTGTGTGAGGTTGTGATTTGAATTTTTCAGTTTAGTAATATTTATAGGAGAATGCAAATGATTAGTAAAGAAATTTATGATCACCTTATCTTCTATGATTAGTTATTCAATAATAGAAGGAGTATATATATGACATAGCTGATTTTGGGAAAAGAGTTGATGATTGGAAATTATAATATTAGTGAAATTACTAGGTAATAAGTGTTGCGACTTTGAAGATTACAATTAAGGAGGTTTAACATAACAAGGTTGGGTTACTCGAATTACGATGAGAACAAAAATGTTTTGACAGAGATCAAATTTTTACTATAATCTTATGGAATGAGTTTATCAACAAAGATTCGATAGTCCAGTAATAAAATAAGTACATATACTATTATCCTAAAGAAGGATTAAAGTGTTGGAGGACTAGCAGATCAGGTAAGAGAATAGGTTGTAAGGCATGGAAAAAAAAGGTTTCTTCTAATGAGGTTCAAGGTGACATGAATTTTTTTAGGTTCGCATGAAAGGTGTTCCTTCTATCTAACAAAGTAGAGGTAAAACGAAAAGGATTTGAATAGTTAGAGTTTTGCAATACGTCAATCACAATGTTATAGTGTCTAGTTGATTTGAGCCACGGGGTGTGAAAATATTTGTTATAGATTGGGGTTTATGAAAGGAAGAGTTGAATATGAGTAGGGGATGTTTCCCATTATGATCGAATTTTATGGAAATATGTAGTGGTGATTCTTTAGTAAGGAGCATATTTGCAAATTTTCTTGAGATGAAGACGGGGATATATGCCATTTTGGGCCAGAGACTGGCCGATTTGCATAATGCATTGTAGTTACTTGATGTGCAGAAATTTCTGATGTGATCTAGGTATGACCTTTCTCAATGGTTATGGTGTATAAAAGTGGTGGATCTAGTGGGATTTCATAGAGCGAGACTATTGGGGTAGAGCAATTGACTAATGAAAATGAATTTGATTTTAACAAGTGTGAAAGTCAATTACTTGAGGAGCTATAGGATACTTCACCTAATCAAAAGAATGGAGATTGACACTACATGCAGTTTTAAAGAACTGACAAGTTTTTACTATTATTTACTGATATAACTCTACGTAGTAGAAGGACAGAAAGGAATAATTGTATAGTCTATCGAGAATGTTCTAGTCAAAAGTGATAAGACAAAAAGAGTATTATTTTCATAAACAATCATCACATACAGGCACTCAAGTGAGGTATCAGTTAATAAGGGCATCTAAAGTGGTGGATCAATGATAAGTGTTAACAAGTTCATATTGTGAAGTGCATTTTAGATATTTAATTGAGGCCAGTAAGATTTAATTGGAGCCAGTAAGATCAGTTGAGGCCAAGAGAAGTGAACTAGTGTTGGGGTAAGGAGCTTGTGGATAAGGGGAGCTTTTAACGGATAGGATTGCAAGAAGCTATGTGAGAATGTTAGTAGGAACGTGCATTTGGTGATTGAAAATTGTCCTACAGATTTCAACTAATGCGTTGGTGGTTTGAGGTATTATTTGAGCATTTCTAGGTACTTTGATGAGAAGACTTTTTGTGATGGATTGTACCTATGATGCGACTAATTTTGAAGGTTTTTGATTTAAAATATTCGAGTAAGGTAGGGAAGACTTTCGAACATCCAAGATTTGCGGTGTATTACAACTCTTATGATTGGCTCAGCTTTTATACAAAGATTTGTGGTATTTTGAGACACTCCACGAGCAGATTTGAAGGATTTTTAGTTTATAAAGGTAAATGTGATTGAAAATGGAATCTAACATTTGGGGACAATAAATATTAGGATATCTATTTTGATTTGAAAGGTTAGGAGTTTCATCTTCAAAAAAGAGGGACTTAAATTCAGAACAACGTGATTGCTTGGATCTTATTTAGATTATGGTAATATTATCATTTATTAATCAGATAAGGTGTAAATTGTTGAGTATACTTGGAGGAGAAATTCTACGAGCATTTTAGCTAGGAGTTGCGGTAAGTTCTATGGTGGGTTTGAGTTTCATAACTGGTGAGGTTCAGATGACTGACATGATAAGATCAATGGGAATATGATTTACGGTGCACTAAAATGTGTGGTAACATGACATCCTCAAGTGAATGGGCTAAAGTTGATAATGTAAAGGGAGTTATCTATATGATTTGGATCAAAAATCAGAATTTTCTATGTTAGACTATATTTGTGGTAGTTGACTATATTGGAGTGTGTATTGGTAAGTTAAGAAGAATTGAAAATATCAGTTATGGATGAGTTGGAAGAACTTGTGCAAAATAAAAATAAGGAACATGAATTGCAATGATTTTTACTTTTAGAAATTGTTAAAGGCATAACTAGGTGCTGCTCTCAGTAATTTGTGATTCAGAGGTATAGGGTATGAGGCCATACATCTTGTGTCGAAGAGTCTAGAGTGGTAAATATGTTGGGGATAAGCCCAAGAGGTTCACATATTTGATACTTTGATGTACTCAAATCCCAGAAAGTTCTACATAATTGTGTGATTAATATGACTTAATAAATATGAAGAAAGAAGATATTAGATACAGATCCTTGGTGCAGAGTTGATGATTTTGTGGATTTCAGCTTTGAGTTCAGGAATGACAGCACAAGAACGTTCATGAGTGAAACATAAAATAGGTTAGCACAAACTTATAAAGAACTAAATAGTGATTTTCTAAAGATTTGGGGTCAGTTCAGATAACTATTAGCAATATTGGGGTAATCGTCTATTCAACAATTGGTTAGATTTTCATGATATGTCAGGTGACTTACAAATGTATTATCGAAAGACTTAACAATTGTGTAGATTTATTGAGGATTTCGTATGGAATTAATACTACCTCGTCGATGGAAACTACACGGACAGTTACAAGGAGTTATATAAATAGTTGATGATGTATTGTGAATATATGAATAGATATGGGAAGCATTTGGGAGATCAATTATTTTCTACATATTTGGCTTGAGAACATTATTTCTAGAATAGTAGGTGAAGCATACCATTTGAAGATTTGTATGGAAGTAGATATCATTTTGTAACTCAGTTTCTTCAGCTTGACGAAACATAACTATCAGACTTGGAATTAGCGCAATCAACCTTGGATAAGGCCAGTTTCTGATAGAAATATTTACAATGGGCTCAAAATAGGCAAAGATCCTTTTGTGGAAGAAGAGAATCATGATTCAGATATGTGGTGTATGACAATGTATTTTCCAAGAGTTCTTGGTACTAATAATGGATCTGGAAGATGTGAAAGGATGATTAGTTGGATCAGAGTATTTACTAGTACAGAGTTGGCAATGAATTTTGGCATAGCAATCGGATTGTGGTGACTACGATGCATGTTGATGAATCAATTATATTCAGAACTATGATTATGATCAAATCAGGTATTGTGTGTAGAGACGGTTCAAATATATGAAAATAAGTTATTTTGAGAAGTTTTTATTTTGAAATAAGGAGATATAGTCGTATAGGCTAAAACAAAAGGAGATTTGACGGTTAGGGTGAACAAGCAGAACTACATATGTAATTTTTGCATGAGAGCTCATGCATGAGGCCTACCATGGGTATTACAACTTTTGGACAGTTTTAGTCTTGCCCGTTCGAGGACGAACAAATGGCCGTTTTGTGATTTTTGACCTATTCTTTCAGTTTGAACCTTTCGGTAGCTTCATTATATTATTTATAACTTACATAGATGGATGAAACGATTCTCGAGATGATCGAATGAATATTGGATGAGATTTTTTATTTTGAAAGGTTTAAAGTTTGAGAGATTTGACCAAAGTTAACATTTCATGTTAACGAGCTCAAATTCAGATTCTAAAAGTTATGTTAGTTACAGATGGTGATTTATAACTTAGTTGTATGGTTTGCACATATCTTAAGGTATTCGGGAGTGATTTAAGCCTTTGATTGAATTTATGAGTTTTAAGGAAGCTAAGTTTGACCACGGTCAACTTCGGCCAAAACGATCACATATCGGTGATTTGATGATTTTAAAAGATCTGAAATGTGTTTTATGATTGATTTGCATATTTATTTTGTGTCCGGAGGGTTTTGAATGAATTCCGGACACTCGAGTTGTATTTTAGTAGAATTTAAACTTAAGAGTTGACCTCGGTCAAATAGTTGACTATATGTGCTAGGATTAAGGATTTGAAAGTTTCAACAGTTTTGTATGATTACTTTGGACTTTTTTGTAAATTTTAATTTAACTCCAATGAGTTTCGGGTGGATTTGAATGTTCAGTGTGTTTTAGCATGGTTTAAGCATAAAATGTGATAATTTAGAGTTTCGTTTTTAGTTCTAGAGATTGAAAAATTATTTCGAGACTTTCAAATTTTTAGTATGAATTATATGAGTGATTTGAAAATTTTGGTGCAATTTTGATAGTTTAAGATCGGGTTTTTATTGCAAACTATGAAATAATTCTTAAACGAGTAAAATAATATCTGATTGGGAATATGAGCACTAAATAGAGTGTTGATTGAACGAGTAGGTCCATATAATTATTTAGGAATTATAGGAAAAAGAATTATTGCATTTCGAGTTCGTATGATGAAGTTATGACCATTTTAGTAAGATTAAAGTTGTTGATGCAATGCTGGTGCAGCCCTATATAAATACCTAAATAGTGTATTTTTACTTAGACTGCATATTTTTGGTATTTTGAGTATATTTGGAGTTCTATAGCTCAGAATTGAGTGATTTTTACGGCATTTTTCTCTATTTACGAGGGGTATATCTAATCCATATTTTGTTATTTCTCCATGATTTCTTCAGTTGGTTTTTTACTTTATCAGTAAATTTATTGGATGAAAATTAGGGATTTTTGCCCTAGATCTAGAAATCTATTTTCTTTAATTTGAAGGTCGATTCGGACATGATCTTTAAGGTTCTTATGTTATGGTTAAATCAATTTTGGCATTAAATTTCTGATTTATCGATTATTTCATCGTTTAAAATCGTGTATGAGCATGAAAATTGGGAGTTTTGAACCTAAAGTTAAGAAATCGTATTTTGATGAATTCAAGATCGATTTGAGCTCTGTTTTCAACGAAATTTCATATTTAAGTTCCTTACATTATGGGTAACATGATTTTTAAATAAAATTTCAGTTTTGCCCTTGCGGGCTTGGGGTTGAATTTTTAGACTTGGGATAGAAGTATAACAATATGGGTATTCATGATTTTATTTTCTTATGTAGAATACATATTTGACCAGATTGGGATCATTCGAAGGTGTTGCAGAAAGGCAAGGACATAATTTAACTTTTCAAACCCCGTTTAAGGCAAGTTGAGACTATTCTTTAACTTTTTATGAAGTATTAGTATGTATTAATGGGAGTAATGGGTAATGGGGATCCCATATAAATGATATGACAAGAATTTATGCGGGTACTGGTGTTTTATTGTGGGGAATTGAATAATTTTTGTTGATTGATAAATGTTATGAATATACGAGCATGATTCTTAGTTATGACATCAGAAAGATGTAGTAGTGCTTATTTAATAATAATCACTAGATATTTGATATACCTAATTCATGTGCATGTGCTAAAGGCTTACCTGCGAAATGCTTATTTGAACTCTTTCATTATCCTATTTCTTGTTGTTTGTTGCTTGAAATGACTTGTGATTATTATGCTGACACTGGAATATGGTAAAGGATTTGGGCACATGGATATTGAGGACATGAAAGGTTATAAATCACGGTGAAGGATCATACAGAGTACTACTCGGTGTCTAGGATTTCCTCTGTATCGGATGCTTGACAATTATAAATAACGGTGAAGGGTCATCCAGAGTACTACCCGGTGTCTAGGATTTTCTCAGTATCGGATGCTTGACAATAATAAATTCTGGTAAAGGATCATCTAGAGTACTGCCCGGTGTCTAGGGTTTGCTCGGCATCAGATGCTTATAGATCTCGGTAAACGATCATCCAGAATACATGCCCGTGAAGGTTTAGTCGATATCAGATATGTATATGGAACTTGCGAATCCCCTATGAGTCCCAATTATCTGATGATAGGGCTTGGGTATATACGAATTATTTCTGGATAGGGCATGCTTGTAGCATGCAGATTGATTATCCTTCATTTTCATGACTATGGTATTGGATTGATTATGGAAGGGGAGATTGGCACATTGATGCATTGTGATGTATCAACAGTAAAGATGAAGTGATGCTAGTTTTGAGGCACGTTGAGACATTTTCAGTGGTATTGCTGGCTTTTGATTTTATGTGCCTTGTTTGCTTATTTCCTTGAAAACAAACTTGCTCATGTTGTTGAGGTGAATTGTTACTTCGGCATCTGTGTATTTGACCGTCTTATCATAATATTTTCTTGAACTATAACTATGACATTATTTATTGGCGGTTATTGTTCCTTGATGTGATATATTTTCTGGAGTCATTATGATAAATAGGTTTAAGACAACAGGTATAGGTTTGGACCTCGTCATCACTTTATTTTAGGGTCGGTCGAGGCTGCTGCTGAGTACACATGTTCATCGTACTTACCCTTACTTTTCTGCACTTTTTGCACAGGTCTTGAGCCTAGTACTTGCGGTAGGTGATCATGTGTGATATATTAGAGTATGCTCTAGGTCTTGGAGGTAGCTGCCTAGCTCATCCGCAGCATTCTAGACTTCTTACTTTTGCTTTTATTTTTTGTCTTGATGTATTCCTAAACAGTGTATTTCTCTTATTCTGCACTTTAAGATTCTTAGAGGCTTATATTCCTGTCATCAGATTTTGGGGTGTTGTTGTTCAATTTCGATATTTTTACTTGATTTATGAAAGATCTCTTTTAAAGACTTATGTTGTTGTTCAATTCCGATATTTTTACTTGATTTATGAAAGATCTCTTTTAAAGACTTACTTCTACATGTTTATCTTCATTTGCTCATCATGTAATTGTTGACTGGTGCATAGAGAGGTTGACTTACCTATATGTGGGATTAGGATAGGTGTCATCAGGGATCTCAATTTTGAGTCATGACAATTGGAAGAGGAAATTCAGCTAAGGCTGGTTATGTGCAAGACACGTGCGTCAATTGGGCATGTGCGCGACACATGGGCAATTCGGTCAAAAATCAAATTCATTGTAACTTCATTTTGACGGTTCTTAGGCTTAGGATAGTATTTCCTGATTTCGTATAACCGGCATGTACAAGGCACGCCTCTCCGCTTATAATTTCCAACAAACAGAATTATTTATATGCAGAATTGTCTAAGGCTTTGAATCAGTTTTATAAGCCTTCCAATTCGTGTGAGATCCTTTGTAATGTGAGATAGAATAATGGTTGAGATTTATTCCTATTGTTATTATTATTATTATTGTGTCTTGCTATTAATTGTTGTTGCAAATTAATTAAGTCCCCATGATGATTGTGTGTATATAGCTGAAGGGGTGCAGTGTGGTGCTACTGCTGTGCAATGGTGATTCGATGAAAAAATATCACTGCTATAACACTCACTATGGTACCAAGCTTAACCGAACTTTGCTAGGCTTCACCAAACTCGAGCTGAGGTATGTTATATCTAACTCAAGTCTTTAGGACCAGGCCATGAGTACCAAAACCATAATTTTAGTGGACTACTGTAAGCATTTGATGACCCAAATAATTGAAATGGTAGGTGAAATGGTTCCAATTAGAAATGGCTTAACTATTGTGCATTGTCTGAATAATTTCGCAGGAAATTATTAAAACTCTTTACAGAAGTAATACTATTTTTCTACTTCTTGCAATCAATTATTTATTCTTTTTGGGTAAGAACGTCTAGTTGCTCGTCTTCAACATTCATTAATTCAGAAAACAAAATAATCTTTCTTAAAATAATTGATTTCCACATAGCAGGAGCACATCTTAGAGAACATTTAAAGATTCAAAATCAGAATTTCGAAGAATTAAATTTAAAAAAAAAAAAAAACTGATAGTATGAAAAACCTTCAAGAAGTTAAGCAGGAATACGTCCCTAGCAAAATCTAAACAACCCTAATTTATGTGTCAATAGTTTCTTTACAAGAAGTTGAAATCAGTATAATATTTCGAATAAACTTAAGTACCAATAAACCTACGTCAATTCTCAAATATTAATATTATAACAAAGCTTAGAGATCAAAAACACAAAAAGAACAACTAGTAATTAATTAGAAAATGAAGAGTGATCAATTGGATTTCTTGGAAAATCCTTGAAGCTGATCTCCATACAATTTACAAAGCCTATATTCAGGAATATAATGAGACCCCATTTTCTCATAGAAATGAATAGTCTCTTCATTCCAATCAGCCACAAGCCAATCAACCATCCCCATTCCCATTTTCACAGCCTGCGATGCAACAACAGAAAATAACAATTTCCCAAGCCTCACCCCCCTATAACACTTCCTCACAAACATTTGGTCTAAAAATAAACCAGGCTTCTCAAAAAAACCATTGTAACTAGGATAAACAAGCACATGACCCGCTACATAAACGTTACAATTATTATTATCATGACCAGTAAATTTGGACCTATAAGTCTCGAGTTCGGGGTCCAAAATTTCCATTCGATCAAGATTGTAATTGTTTTTTATAATAGGGACGAAATTAGTAGTACTGAGGTCGGGTAATTTTGTGATTTGAGGAAAAGGGTTGGGAGAAATTTCTAGGATGAGGGCAGTGGGAGAGTGAAAAGGAGGACTCGATGATTTGAATAAGTTGTTGTAAAGTGATGTCTCTGTGGTAGTGAATATTTGTGACAGGCCATGGTACTCTGCCATTTGGGTAATGAGTTTGTGAAGAAGTGGCACGTCTAGTTCGGTGGCTAGGCGGATTCTGGCAGAAATTTGGTGGCTGAAGATTGTGTTTTTCTCTTTGGGTTGAAAGGTGTTGATGAGAGTACTTGATGCTACTTGAGTTGAGTATTCCATGAAGACTTAAATATGATCTTGTTTTGGTGGTTCAATTCTTAAAGATGAGACAAGTTGACAATAGTATAAATGACTAAAAACTGTTTTGTGATGATAATGTGACTAGCTAGTAAGGGTATTTATAGCAAGAGCAAGTCTTATGCCACGATAGGGTAACAAATATTTACATGATTAGATCAATTAATGAATAATTTCATTTAAATTCTTATTATAATGTATTATTTCTTAGACTCAATTCATGCGGCACATTTTACTTTTTAGTATATTTATCAAAAAAAAAAAAAATATCACCTTTCTATTTCAAGAGACAATTTAATATTAAAGTTTTCATTTTATTATTAATGAGATAATTTATAATCAAATATCTAAAGTTTGTTTAGATCACATATTTCAAAAAAATTCATTTCTTTCTTAATCTCCATGCCCAATCAAATAATTGCATATAGATTAGAATGGAGGAAATGGTAATTAATTAGTAACCTAATACAAGTAGTAGCCATTAATATTCTATTATAGGGTTTAACCTATACTGATACAACAACAACAATAACAATAAGTTCGGTGTTATCCCATAAAATGATACAGCAACAACAACAATAATAAGTTTGATGTAATCTTACAAAGTGAAATCTGAAAAGGATTGAATGCACGTAGACTTTACCCTTATCTTGAAGGTAGAAAAATATTATTAATATACCCTCGAATCAAGAAAAAATAACTTAAAATAATTCAAAAGAAAATAAGAGCAGTAACAAACCATGAAAAAATATAATAGAAAGCGTGATAAATTATTTTAAACGGGATCTATAACATATTAAACTATTGATATGGTATATAAAATAATTAATAACACGTGAAGTGAAATCCAACTTAATGTAGTCATGAGCTATATAGATTAGAGTAAGGTTAAATATTAAAGGGTCGGTTGGTTGGAAAATAAGTTATCCCAAAATAATTAATTTCGAATTTAATTATCTTAGAATTATTATTCCATCTTTAGTGAAGAATAAGGAATAAATATGAATTTATGTCATGTTCGATTGAGATAAAATCGCAAGATAACTTATCCCAGAATTAGTAATTCCATATTGAGAGTAAGATAAAAATAACACTATAATCCAGACTAATCCGGGAATAAGTTATCTCGAGATTTTATCTCAACCAAATAGGACAAACCCATATTTATTCTTTAATCTTCAGTGAAGATAAAATAATAATTTCAAAATAACTAAACCCAAAATTAATTATTTCGAAATAACTTGTTTCCTAACCAAATTACCCCTAATGTAATCCAAGATTGGTGCTATACTTGCTTTTGGTGCATATAGATTTTAATTAGTGTATCAACTGGATGTTAAAAACTAAGATCCAATCTTATATGTCACTCTAATGAATTACTAGTATACATAAAATAACCTACTAAGTACTTTGCTCGTCCCAACCTCCCCTAATCATGTTTATCAATTGAGTCTTCAGGATCGTTTGGTTGCTAGTTAAAATGTGAATTATTTTTAAATTAAATTATTATAAGTAATATCATGTTTGTTAACATTTTAGTTGATATATATAAGATTCAATATATCAAATATAGTATTTGATTATCAATTTATAATCACTTATTAATTAAAATATGTATAAGTTATGAGTCAATTTAATTGTTTGTTAGAGTTATACAGATATTAATAAAATAGAAATTAATTATACAGAATTTAATTATTTAATTTTTATCCAGCATAAAAAATACACAATTTATCTTATATATTATGCGAAATTATAAACCGGTAACTAAATATTGTATTTAATATAGTGAATTTAATACATACCCACTAAAATATTTCCAAATATAATATTAGCAATACTGATTTTAACACACTGAATAATTTACTTCCTAATCCGAACTACCCCTAAAAGAGCCTAGTACATTCAAGGTGTTAACTTTGTGGTTTAATTTAACACGCGTCTGTCTCTTTGCTACCCATGGCGGGATTTAGAAGGGTGTTAGGTAAATAATCCGTAATTAAGTAAGATGAGCAATAAATAATTATTAGAAGGTTAACTCAAATGAGCGGTAACCGACCTTTAATTTGCTGACTATGCATTGAAATGGTTCAACTCTTTTCCTAACAATATAATTCAATTTCTTAATGCTTGTAATAAAAGCATAGGTGGCAGAAGCAACACATTTCTTCTATAATAATGTTACAAGATCTTACAAGTTGGTACGTAGTTGACTAACAGTTCCTACTTTGTTGACCATTTGCCCCAATGAAGAATGTTGAAAAAGGGTCCCCTTTTCCCCCATGTGTTCACAGTTCACAAATCACAATCACAACGAGCGCCGGATGACATTGCTTCACCTAAGGTAAACTCGCTCCTCGTCCAAAGATCTATTAACAGGTTTTTAAAGATCATTTGAAGTTTGGCCATTTTGTAATATGCAAGTAGAATTCGGACAAAATGGCCATAAACTTGACACACAAAACCTAATTAAGTGTAAAGTTACGTTAGAAGTTGAAAAAGGCTAAATTTGAAGTGTTTTTAAGCGAGACTGCAAGCCATTAATATGTATAACTAATGAGGTGTATGGGTAAAATTTGAGTTTGATAGGACCTATTGGGGGTGGACACATGGAAGAATGAGTTAAGCTATAACTGGATCAACACTAAAGTACTCAATCTTGATTTAACAACACCGATGCCCCCCACCCCCACTCCCACCCAAAAGTATCTAGAACCGGCGACACTCTGGCACAACAAGAATCATTTTATAACCTGGAAGGGGTCTGTAATGTTGTTATCCGAGGATATCTCTCCTGATCTTGGCCCTTCATCTAAAATCAATGCAAGATCACAATGATTTTAGGCCTGATACTAATTAGCCTCGAGCCCAGTGTTGGCCCACATGCACATGACATTACTTGAGTATTGTTCATAGTAGAGTACTAGCCCACATGCACGTGACATTACTTGCGTACTATTTATAGTAGTCTTTTTCAGGTGGCAGAATAGCCTTTTTTTTTATTAGTATCCATAATCTTTTGCCCTTTAAGTAAACCCTTGCATGGGAGAACAAGTGGCATCTCATATTCACTTGCAATACACAAATTCATTGTTAAGCTTTGATAATACTGAAAATTAAAGTCTTCTTTCGAGCATTCATACTTCATTTCATTTTCTTATACTTGTTCTTACCTAAATAAATATTCAGTCATTTGATCTTATTTTCTTGACTTAGCTTAAAAAGAAAAGAAGTCTGATCAAACTTAATTCATTTGCCTTTAACCCCCTATTTCACAAATTTAACTTCATTTGCACACTTTCAATTTTTTTGGGCAAATAGTTTGACATTGTTTGTGGGGATTGGCAATTATGATATTATTTCGATCTATTGCTTCAACTCTTTGCTAGATCATCAAGTTTTATCCACACAAAAAACCACTACCATATCTGGAATGTACCTCTCGTAACAGTCCAACCATTGGTGACCAACTCAAGAACCTGCTCATTGCAGACTTGTCTAACCCTTTGGTGACGTTAAATGTGTAGGTTTTAGAATACTTGAAGGAACGTGAATCAGAAAGAAGGAAAGATCAGGCCTCTGCGCAAGAAGATGTTGACAGAGTACATTACAAAGATAGACTGAGCCCCAAATAATGAAAGTAATAATGATGATGGATACCATAGAGATCGGTACCTCCCGCGAAGAAACCATCATCGTCACCCAAGAATAATGGGATACATCAAAGGAAAAGTTTCTTGTAGGAGGAAGCTGTGGTAGGGATGATAGTTGCACAAAACACCTTCATACCATAAATGGAAGACGTCATCACGACCTTCACCGGTAGCGTTCATGTCAGATATGACGCACCACTTGTCCAAAGAGTGATTAGGACTCCGGTGGATACCTCAGCCAACCTCGGTGTGAGAAACTCCCCAAAAACTTGGAGGTGGAATAAACAGGTCAAGAACAACTCGGGAATAGGTAGATCCATACAGGATGAAACTTCTCAGCTTCATTCAAGAGATCCATTCCAAAATGGATCGGATCTCAGGAAGCCTGCTAGTTGTGAAGGGAACAAATACTAAGAAATATTTCCAATTGTCCTTCAAGCCAAGCGTTGCACCGACGTTAATCATAAAGAGGTTCAAGATGTTAGATCTCCCGAAATATGATGGGACTATAAATCAAACAAGAGTACATAGCAGCTTATACAACCAACATCAATAGAAATGATCTGCTACCAAACAAGGTTGAATCTGTAATGCTTAAGAAGTTTGGACAAGCACTCATAAAGGGATCATTAACATGATATATTTTATTACCTGAATATTCTATTGACTCTTTTGCTATACTTATAAATATTTTCCTGAAGGCACGTTAGATCCCTAAAAATTAAAACTCAAAAGAAAGATATCTTCAAGATCAAGCAACGAGGAGGAGGATCACTTTGGGGCTTTGTAGAAAGGTTCCAGCTAGGGGTGGGCATTCGGTTTTTCGGTTCGATTTTTTTAAATTTCGGTTCGGTTTTTTCAGTTTTTAGTTTTTAATGTAGTGTACCGAACACCGAACCAAACTAATTCGGTTCGGTTCGGTTTTTTTCAAATTCGGTTCGGTTCGGTTCGATTTTTTTAATTCGGTTTTTCGGTTATGGGCCTAATTAATGGGCTATTTTTTAACTTACAAAATGAGCTACTTTTTTAATTAAAAATGAATTGTTTTATCTTTTCAAATTCAAAATAAATTATTTTATGTTTGAATTCTAAAGCTTAATTCAACTAAACTTAATTTTAACTTTTTAAATAAAGAAAATAG
>JACEIK010002740.1:168066-194106 GCA_018107945.1 Datura stramonium | reverse complement strand
GCCATGGCATGCTTCCTTGCCGACTTTTGCAATTTGCTTCCAAATCCATTCCTTCACTTCACCCATCATTATTTAGCCCTTCAAATGCATTTTACACCTATAAAACAAGGACTAATCATGTGTGTTAGTGCATACCTCAAATTTACATAAAATCACATGAGAAAGTAAGTGTATAATTAGACACACATGACTAAATAGAGTTATAAGATAGCACTTGGGCAAGCAATTATGCCCAAGATCACACAACTATGTTCAAATTGGTGGAACGATTGCTCAGTACGACTCATGGGGGCATCCTACGATCCGTACTGTGCCTCGTACCACTTCAAATTTTCTTTTCTCAGTTTTTGCAAGGACTCTTTTTTCAATTCTTAGGGTACTCAGACTTCCCCCAGGTATAGGCACATCACTAACTAAATTAAACTCAAGCCCATTCTTTCCCTTTCTTAACCAACTACTCGTAACTCATTTATTTTTAAAAACTCAATTCATCTAGAATAGCATCTCTTTTGGTCTAAGAAACACAATAACAACGCCCTGATCATTATCTATTGTCAACATCAAATTTCAAGTAAAGTGACTAACTCACAGGGGTTTTGACACCTTCAAGCTCAATATGTCACTTTTTAACAATTTTTAACACAGCACATGTTCAGCTGTCTGGATGACTACACGCAAGTGCACGTGGTTGAACAAGTAGTAAGTGGCTCAAGTAAGCCAAGTATCGATCCCACACGGACTGGACTACGGGGCAAAATCTACTCAAGTGTCAATTTACTGTTACTCTAAAAATGTAGACAACAATGTGAAGAAAAGTTTTTATATTTTGTTATCTANGGTTCGACGGATTTCTTATCCGGTCTTTCCCCGGGCCTTTTCCTAGCATGTATGGTATTCAAAAACTCTTAACCAACATGCGAATAGGCCATCTACGTGTAGAGAATTTTACGGGGTGTAACAATTCCTTACCCTAAGCTATGTGTTCTAATGCGGTTCTTGATATAAAACCCTAGGAATCATTAACGAAACTAATTTATAAGGTCTCAGAGTTAGCTTTCCAGATTCTCCATTGATGATTGGAGCGTTTGAGGTATGTAAGGCTATTGATAGTGAGGAACTCTGTTCTTCCTCATGCCCTACATCTTCAGTTTCAGTTTTAGAATAACTTAAGAATTAAGATTTTGCCCAAAGTTTGAGAATTGGGTTTTTTTCCCTATAATTTGGGTTATACATTATTGTTCCTTATTTACTTTATTGATATCCTTACCAATAATCATTGTTGATTAATGTTCATGTTTGTTCTACCACATGAACTCCTTTTTCTAAAACTACGTGAAAATATTGTCATACTATTTAAATGCCTTATTTTCATGAGAAGAGGTATCTTTCATGTTTTATGAAAAGCATCTTGAGAGAAAGTTCATATACATATACTTAGCTTTAAACACATGATTTTTTAGACAGAAAACAAAGTTCAGCTTTAGAGAGTATTTKAGAARAGACTTTTAGTTTTKGTTTCATTGYATGTATTTCTKGAAWAAAAAAAGTTAAAGYRTGTTTGAAAAACAGTTTTGAGCATAGAAGYTCACCATTATTGTAATATTTTGAGTATASAAGCTCACCARCATTAWACARTKTTGAGMATAGAGGTWCCCTAGMATAACACAGTTTTGAGCATAGAAGTTCCCTAGCATAACATAGTTTTGAGCATAGAAGCTCACCAACATTATGCAGTTTGGAGCATAGAAGCTCCCTAGCATCCCACAGTTTTGAGTATAAAAGCTTACTAACATTATACTGTTTTGAGCATAAAAGCTCACCAACATTATGCAGCTTTTAGCGTAAAATCTCCTTGGCATAATACAATTTTGAGCACAGAAGCTTAGCAGTAGGGTAAAACATTTAGCATAGAGACTCCCCGGTTATCATACATCTATATGTATCTTGAGCTAGAAAAGTTCCATATAGATATTTTCAGATGCCTCAGATAGGCAGAGTTTTTATATGACCATAGTTTTTGGGAGGATTATTAAGCATCTAGATGGGTAAAAGTTTTAGATAACCCAAAGCCCCAAAACTAAGTAGCCAACATAAGTTAAGATTGTGTGGTTGGTTTGAGCGACTATGCAGACAGCCCCTGGTAAGAGATTAGTATGGTTCCATAGTTTAATTTCATCCTCTAACCTGACAAGGCTTTGTACAGCTTTCCCACCCAGGACAGAGGTTGGACATCATGTGCTCATTTATGATGTATGTTGGTTAAGAGAAACTCCCAACTAAAGTAAAGTATTTTTCGAAAACTTATCTTAATGCATAGTCTTCAATTGCATAACTAATTTACAAAATATTTATACTTTTGTTTAATTTCATCTTTCAAAGCATTGAGTTTGTATTTAGTTTACTTACCTAGTTCAGTGTTTCAGTTCAAGCCTGTTGTTTTGTCCAGCTATATTACATATTGTTACAACCAATAAATTTCTATCGTTTAGTAGGCTTACGAGTGGATTCGTTACGAATAAAGAGAGCTTGACATGTGTAGGAAAAGCCTCGAAAGCGGGGTCGGACAAGCCTAGTGTGCACAGGGCCAGCGTGACACGCCGGCCAGCACAGCGCGCCAGGCTTGCTGGCGCCTTGGGAGGCACAGAGCAGCAAGGAGGCTAACACTATGGGTAGCATGGGGCGCACCCCTGCCACCGCCCTTAGTATATATAAGTCTCTCCTTTTAGTTTGAATCATTTGAAAACATATTCCCATGACTGAGTAAAGATAGCACGCAAATTTTCAATGTATTTTCGTCTGATTACGCTACCAAACGCCGTCCAAACTTAAATTAACTTAGGGTAACAAGTTCTAGGCCTATTGGAAGCATTACTATGGAGTTATTTCTCAAAAAATTTCTTGGAAACCGGAGCTCCGCTGGGTAAAATTTTCAGAATTATTTCAAATTGATTCCTAATCGGCCACAAGCATTAGGTAAGCACTTCTCCCTTGTGAACTCTAGAGAAATTGCAGGTTTTGGCCGAGTTATTCGAAGTTGAATTATAGTAAATATTAGTATCAAAAGTTATCATTATTTGCCAAATTTAGTATTGAAATTAGCCCTATTATCTCATTATAAGAGTTGTAGTGGGATAGAACCACCGATTAAGAGTCAAAACTCGCCATTCTAATGAAAGTCGACACTCGAGGTATGTAAGGCTATACTTTCGGCAAGTTACGTTCGTTGTAAAGTTAGTACGACTTGCATGTCTATAGTATTTAAGAGTAAACCTATTGGGGTCAGTTGTTATGAATTGAATTGAGACGATAACAATGATATAGAAACCCTTGTTAGAGTTAACCCTAGCCAGCTTGATTGTTGTATATGATATTCAGGGTTTGAATGTTTTTGCCTTTAATATTATGTTTACAAGAGCAGTATAATGTCCGAAGGGAATAGAGTGACGTCGTGAGGGCCGTATCCAGTTTTCAGAGCTTCTATTATGACCCATAGTCGAGCCAAGGCTCAGGGTCCATCTACAACAGTTATATTACAGCCCACAGTCGAGCTAAGGCTCGGGGATCAGCTACAGCAGCTACAGTATGATCCATAGTCCAGTTAAGGCAAAGGGATCCAGTTACAACAGTCTCAATATGACCCATAGTCAGGCCAAGGCCCGGGGTCCATTTATTAGAGATTACATTATGGCCTATAGTCGAGCCAAGGCTCGGGGCCTAGTTACACAACCCAGACAACTCAGACACATATACAGTTGTAGGAGCCTATTTGGCTTAGACACAGTTTCATAGAACGAATATTCCTAAGTTATAGTATGTTTACGAACCTTCAGTAGCCAGACAGTATAGTGTACATTATTTGTACTTGTCAGGGCTTATGGGGGCCTAGGTAGGTTATTCCGTGTTTTTTGTACCTTCCAAACTTGTGAGGGCCTGGTTAGGTTATTATTTGGGTATGTATACTTGTTAGTTGGATGTTTCAGATGGTGAGATTGCCTAGGTTAAACTCTTACCCTTTTTCATGATTACTTCAGTTTTATCAGCTTTCATTCAGTTATCATTTTAATGCCTTACATATTTGCTATATATTGTACTGATGCCCATCCTTGAGGTGCTGCATTACTTGCCTGCAGGTGCGGATAGACGTTGTTCGGAACCCTCTTAGTCATTAACTAGAGTTAACTTTTTGTTCAACTCCCTTCCTCCAAAGTTGGTAGTTAGAAGAGCTTTGTTCTTTTGTTGTACAGTTTATGGGTAGGTCGAGGCCCTGTCTCGACCATTATTCTAGTCTTATAGGCATGTAGGCTATAGATTTCTAGTAGTTAGCTTTTTTTGTTGAACGTGTGGGGCTTATGTATGTTTATTTCATGTGATGGTCGTGTGGGGCCTTATTTAGCTGTTAGTTAGTGGCCTTATCAGCTATAGCGTAGTTTAGTCACCTGATTTCATTTATGTTATAACTAGACAAGATGGTGGTCTTGTTGGCTCGCATAGAATCCCTGTTATTGTGTTGTTGGTGGTTAGCTGTCTTCTTTTACAGGTGGCCTTGTATGCCAGAGGTTGTATTTACAGTTGAGATATAGCTCGTCTATTTCTTTAATTAGTTATAGGCGTGCAGTAGAAGTGCACCAGGCCAACTAGGCTAGTCTAGATCCAAGTGTGGCACTAGGTGCCACTCATGCCTCCCAAAGTAGGGCGTAACAAACTTGGTATTAGAGCAGGTCATATCCCAAGGAGTCTGCAAGCTGTGTCAAGTCAAGTCTTGTCTATGGATTTATTGTGCACCACATTCTATGGACAGGAGGATACGAGGCATAATAGTGTGGTTACTCTTCTTTCTCCTCCAATCGTGCTATAGAGTTGTGCTGTATAGGGTAACTCCCTAAGCTTATGTTATTCTACTTATTTACAGAGAAATGTCTGACGCACGACGAACTGTGACTGGTCCAGATCTAGATGTGGCAGCAAGAGAGGGCACTAGTAGGGGGCCCAGTCAGAGTCAGCTCATTCTGAGTGCAACAGGGAGACGTCACCTCAATCTCCCCAGCACTCACCACCACACTCAGAGCTGGCTAGAGTAGCAGATATACTAGCACCACTTCCAGCTATACCTATACTATCAGATCAAGAGTTCAGGGTGCATTCTATATGTTGGTTCAGATGATAGCTGCCCAGCAACAGCCTCAACCAGTAGTAGCAGCTACTGTTAAGCCCACTGAGGGGCCCGATAGTTCGAGGGTTCGTGAGTTCCTTTCCTTGAGTCCCCCACAGTTTACAGGGAAAGATCGTAGAGAGGACCCTCAGAACTTCATAGATCAGCTACAGAGAATATTCAGGGTTATGCATGCCTCATCTACAAAATCAGTTGAGTTAGCATTATTCCAATTGAGAGATGTGGCAGTCTTGTGGTACGAGAGTTGGGAGAGATATCGAGGCGGAGATGCACCTCTACCTACGTGGCCTAGCTTCTCAGAGGCTTTCATAGGCCATTATTTTCCCCGAGAGGTATGGTAGGCTCGAGTAGAGTAGTTTTTGCACCTGGAGCAGGGCAGAATGAGTGTCAGAGAATATTCATTGAGATTTGATTCCTTATCCAGATATGCACCCTCGTTTTTCAAGACTATGCAAGCCAGGGTGCACCGATTTATTATGGGACTTGCGCCAGAATATGTGGAGTATTGTATTATAGCTAGAGGATATGGATATTTCATAGATCCAAGCCTTTTCTTAGAATATAAAGGAGCTCATATAGCGTCAGTACACCATGGAAAGGGCAGGTCAGGAGCAGCGTCGGAAGGCTAGGCCCGCAGATTTTTAGGGTAGACCCAGGCCCCATCTATAAGGTAGGACACCTAGGCCCCCTTTCCAACAGCAATCGGGCAGCAGTTTGGATCGCCACCGGCAGTCAGGTCCCGACGAGAGTTCACGAGCATCAGGCTCGCTAAAGTAGAGGGGGCCATATCGGATAGAATCGACAATACCGCGATGTAGTACCAATCATAGGATGCATTCAGGGAGATGCAGGTATGGTTCCACCGCCTGTTATTCCTGTGGATACGAGGGGCACATAATTAGAGATTTCTCGACTAGACGCCAGGGTGGTCAAGGCTAACAGGATAGATCCTCATCAGGTTCATATGCCGAGCACCGTCTGCAGGGCACAGGCTCTCAGTTCAAGCCGGCAGAGGCCGAGGCAAATTAGGGGCATCTAGTTCAGGTAGTAGTTAGGATCTCACTTATGCACTACAAGGGCGACATGAATCAGATTCATCGTCAGATGTTGGGACAGGTACATTAGATGTTTGCTCTCACTTAGTTTATGCCTTGATATACCCGGGCTCTACTTTATCGTATGTTACTCCTTTCGTATCCTGAAAGTTTGATGTAGTGCCAGAATTGATTTAGCGACCCTTTTCAGTGTCTACACCCATCAGTGACTCTATTATTACAAAAAGAATATATCGGGTTGTATAGTAGAGATTGTTGGTCGCCAGACGTTTTAAGATCTAGTAGAACTAGAAATGATCGATTTTGCTGTGATTATGGGTATGGATTGGTTGGCACCATGTTACGCCACGGTAGAGTGTTGGACCAGAATTGTCTGATTCACTTTCCAGGGGAAGTAGTACGACAGTGGAGGGGTAATACAGCTACGCGAAAAGATTAGTTTATATCTTATTTCCAGGCAAAAAAGTTGATAGAAAAGGGTTGTATCTGCCATATTGTTAGGGTGTGGGATATGCAAGCAGAATACCTGACTCTCCAGTCTATTCCAGTGGTTAATGAGTTCCCAGATTTGTTCCCAAACGAACTTCCTGGTATTCCTCTATAAAGGGAAATAGATTTTTCTATTTACATGCTACCAGGTACTCATCCTATATCCATCCCTCCATACCGAATGGCTTCTAATGAATTAAGGGAATTGAAAGAACAACTTAAATATCTGTCAGATAAGGGCTTTATCAGGCAGGGTACGTCACCGTCGGGTGCGCTAGTTTTGTTTGTGAGAAAGAAAGATGGCTCCCTATGCATGTGTATAGATTATCAGCAGTTGAATAAAGTTACTATTAAGAATAAATACCCACTTCCCAGGATATATGACTTGTTTTGATCAGCTGCAAGGAGCGAAATATTTTTATAAAATTGACTTGAGATCTAGGTACCACCAAGTTTAGGTTCGAGAGAAAGATATCTCGAAGATAGCTTTCAAGACCAGGTATGGTCATTTTGAACTCCTAGTCATGTCCTTTGGGTTAATAAATGCCCTAACAGTGTTCATGGATGTGATGAATAGTATCTTTAGGCCATATTAGATCTGTTTGTGATAGTATTCGTCGATGATATTCTGGTGTACTCCCACTTAGAAGCAGACACAAAGATCATTTGCGAGCAGTACTTCAGATCCCCAAAGACCGCTAGCTATATGCAAAGTTCTCTAAGTGTGAGTTCTGGTTAAATTATGTTGCTTTCTTGGGCCACATTGTATCGGAGGCTGGTAATTAGGTTGATTCACAGAAAATTGAGGTAGTAAAGACATCACCTAGACCTACAACTCCAATGGAGGTTCACAGTTTCCTAGGATTAGTCAGGTATTACAAAATGTTTGTGGAAAGATTTCTACCCTATCAGCGTCGTTGACTAAATTGACTCAGAAAGCAGCTAAGTTTAAGTGACCGAGACCTGTGAGCAGAGTTTCTAGGAATTAAAAAATAGATTGATGTCGGCGCCAGTGTTAGCTTTGCCAAAAGGATCGGAGGGTTACATTGTGTATTGTGATGATTCAGGCATTGGGTTAGGGTGTGTTTTGATGCAACATGGGAAGGTAATTGTGTATGCTTCAAGGAAACTGAGGAAATATGAAAAGAATTATCCCACCCATGACCTGGAATTAGCTACTGTAATTCACGCCTTAAAGATATGGAGGCATTACTTGTATGGTGTACATGTGGACATTTTTACTGATCATAAAAGCCTCTAGTACATTTTCACGCAAAAAGAGCTAAATTTACGACAATGTCGTTGGCTAGAATTGTTAAAAGATTATGACGTGAACATATTGTATCACCTAAGGAAGGCGAATATTGTAGCAGATGCCCTCAGTCGTCAATCGATGAGAAGTCAGGCACATCTGAGACCAGAACAACGGGAAATGGCCCGATAATTGCACCGGCTAGCCAGCTTAGCAGTTCAGATAGTGGATTCAGAAAATAATGGGGCTATAATTCAAAATACAGCAGTATCGTCCCTTGTGGTAGAGGTAAAAGAGTTGTTTTACGAGGATTCCCATTTAGCACAGATCATAGATAAGGTTAAGCAAGGTGAATTACTATATTTTGAGATAACCAGAGATGGGGTTTTGCAGTATAGGGGTCTCCTCTGTGTTACAGATGTAGCAGGGCTCCGCCAACAAATTATTGAAGAGATACATTACTCATTACTCTCATCATCAAGGTTCAACAAAGATGTACCACGACATAAAAGAAATATACTGGTGGCCTTAAATGAAGAAAGGTGTAGCCGAATCCGTGGAGCAATGTCCTAATTTCCAATAGGTGAAAGCTGAACATCAGAAACCTAGCGGGCTAACTCAGGAGATGGATATACCCATGTGGAAGTGGGAGGCAGTCAATATGGACTTTGTGACAGGATTACCCCGTACCAGATGCAAATTTGATTATATTTTGGTGATTGATGATAGCTTGACAAAATTAACCCACTTTCTACTAGTTCGAACTACATTCTCAACCGAAGATTACACTGAACTATATATTAAAGAGACAGTCCATTTGCAAGGTGTCCCAACATCTATCATCTCAAACAGGGGGGCATAGTTTACCACTAGATTTTTTCAATCATTTCGGAAAGGTTTGGGGACAAAGGTTAATCTACGTACAACATTCCATCCTCAGACAGACGGCAAGGAAAAACGCACCATTCAGACGCTAGAGGATATGTTATGGGCATGTGTGCTAGATTTTGGAGGAAGTTGGGATGAACATTTACCCCTCATTGAATTTGCATATAATAACAGTTATCATTCTGCAATTCAGATAGCGCCTTATGAGGCATTATATGGGCGGAAATGTAGGTCCGTTATCGGATGGTTTGAGGTAGGAGAGGTAGAGTTAATCAAACCATATATGGTTAGCCAATCAGAAGAGAAAGTGAAACTTATCAGGGAGCGGTTACTGACAGCCCAGAGTCACCAGATGTCCTACTCCGATGTGTGGCGTAGAGACATGGAATTGAATGCATATGATTGGGTATTCCTTAAAGTGTCGCCGATGAAGGGCGTGATGAGATTTGGCAAGAAAGGCAAGCTTAGCCCGAGATTCATTGGTCTATATTATATCATCTGAAGGATAGGTCGAGTGGCATATGAATTAGAGTTTCCTTCAGAGTTAGAGTCTATTCACCCAGTATTTCACGTGTCTATGTTGTGAAAGTGTGTAGGAGGCCCGACCCGAGTTGTGCCAGCTCAGAACTTCCAAGTTGCTGAGGAGTTAGCCTACGATGAAATCCCATTTTAAATATTAGATAGAAAAGTTCGTAGACTGAGAACTAAAGACGTCGCCTTTGTTAAAGTGATGTGGAGGAACAGAAATAAAGAAGAGACGACTTCGGAAGCTGAGGACGATATGAGGTATAGATATCCTCACTTGTTCCAAGATTGATTCAGATTATGCAGTTAAGATGATATAGTCATTCAGTTGTTAATATACTACGTACGTATCAATACTGTTTACCTGGCTACCTATATATGGTGAAATAGTTGTTTATAGCATCATGTGAGATGCCTATGTTGGACTTTTCTATGTTTCAGGTTTCTGGATAGTCTTTATTATAAAGGAGACTCTGCCCAAATTGTTCTAAGCATTAGCTAAAAGAGATAACTCCTTTAAGCCTAAAGATGACATTCGAGGATGAATGTTCCTAAGGGAAGGAGGACGTTACACCCCGTAGAATGCTATTAGTTACTAGGCGTACGTGTGGATTTGTGATGAATAAAGAGAGCTTGATGCATGTAGGAAAAGCCTAGGAAGAGGGGTCGGAGGGGACCAACACGCACAAGCCCAGCGCGATGCATCAGCCAGCAGTGCACTAGCCAGCACGACGTGCCAAGCCTGATGGTGCCTTGAGAGGAGCAGCGCGGTAGGAAGCCTAGTGCTATGGGCAGCGCGGGTCTCCCCCCTTGCCACCTCCCTTAGTATATATAAGTCCCTCCTTTCACATTGAATCATTTGAAAACATATTCCCACGACTAAGTAGAGAGAGCACACAAACTTTCAACGTATTTCTGTTCGATTACTCTACCAAACGCCGTCCAAACATAAATTAACTTTGGGTAACGAGTTCTAGCCCTAAGGGAAGTATTACTGTGGAGTTATTTCTCAAAAATTCACTTAGCAAACCACAGCTCCGCCCGGTAAAATTTGTTAGAATTGTTTCAAATCGATTCCTAATCGGCCACAGGCATTAGGTAAGCATTTCTCCCTTCTGAACTCTAGAGAAATTACGGGTTTTTGCCGAGTTATTCGAAGTTGAATTATAGTAAATATTGGTCGAAAGTTATCGTTATTTTTCAAATTTAGTATTGAAATTAGCCATAGTCTCTCAATATTAGGACTGCAGTGGGATATAACCACCGGTTACATGTAGAAACTCACCAGTCCAACGAAAGTTGACCCTCGAGGTATGTAAGCCTATTCTTTAAGAAAATTCTATTCATCGTAAAGTTAGTACGGCTTGTGTGTCTGTAGTATTTAAGAGTAAACTTATTGGGGTCAGCTGTTATGAATTGAATTGAGACAATAACGATGACATAGAAACCCTCATCAGAGTTGACCTTAGCCAGCTCGATTATTGTATATGATATTCGGGGTTTGAATGTTGTTGTCTATAAAATTATGTTTACAAGAGCAGTATAATGTCCGAAGGGACTAGAGTTAGACCGTAAGGGCCGTATCCAGTTTTTAGAGCTTCTATTATGACCCATAGTTGAGCCAAAGCTCGGGGTACAACTACAACAGTTATATTACAGCCCATAGTCAAGCCAAGGCTCGAGGCTCAACTACAGAAGCTATAGTATGATCCATAGTCAAGCTAAGGCTCGGAATCCAGTTACAACAGTCTCATTATGACCCATAGACGGGACAAGGCCCGGGGTCCAGTTATAAGAGATTATATCATGGCCCATAATCGAGCCAAGGATCAGGGCCAAGTTACATAGCCCAGATAGCTCAGACACAAATACATCTACAAGAGCCTATCTGGTTCAAACACAGTTTCGGAAAATGAATATTCCTGTGTTACAATATGTTTACGAACCTTCAATAGCCAGACAGTAGAGTGTACATTATTTGTATTTGTCGGGGCTTATAGGGGCCCAGGTAGGTTATTTTGTGTTTTTTGTACTCTCCAGGCTTATGGGGGCCCAGTTAGGTTCTTGTTTGTGTATGTATACTTGTTAGTAAGATGTTTCAGATGGTGAGATCGTCCAAGTTCAACTCTTACCTTTCTTCTTGATTACTTCAGTTTTATCAGTTTTCATTTAGTTATCATTTTACTGCCTTACATATTTGGTACATATTGTATTGATGCCCATCCTTGGGGCGCTGCATTAATTTCCTGCAGGTGCAGATAGACGTGGTTCGGGAGCCTCTTCGTCATCAGCTGGAGTTAATAGTTTGTTCTACTCCCTTCCTCCAGAGTTGGTAGTTATAAGAGGTTTGTTCTTTTATTGTACAGTTTATGGGTAGGTAAGGGCCCTGTCTCAACCATTATTCTACTCCTAGAGGCATGCAGACTATAGATTTCTAGTAGCTAGCTTTTTTGTTGTTCATGTGGGGCCTATGTATGTTTATTTCATGTGATGGTCGTGTGGGGCCTTATTTAGCTGTTAGTTAGCGGCCTTGTCGGCTATAGCGTAGTTTAGTCGCTTGATTTTATTTCAGTTATAACTAGACAACATGATGGTCTTGTTGGCCCGCATAGGATCTCTATTATTGTTTTTTTGATAGTTAGATGTCTTCTTTTACAAGTGGTCGTGTCGGCCAGAGACTGTATTTACAACTGAGATATAGCTCATCGGTTTCTTGATTTAAGTTATAGGTGTGCACCAGAAGTGCACCAGGACAACTAGGCTATTCCAGATCCTAGTGTGGCACTAGGTGCCAATCATTCCTCCCAAGGTGGGGCGTGACACATACTATACATTCCTACATACTAATGCCATTTGGCGCTGCATCTTTGAATTATGTTGATTTAGGTAAACCTAACTGATAGCAGACACATCAGTAGGTTCTTCTCCATCCAGCATTGGTGAGACCTCCTACTTTCTAGAGGACCCTAGTTTATTTCTTTCCTTTAGTAGGTTAGTAGTTCTTTAAGGTAGCCAAGGAATCTTGTCCCGATACTCATTTTTCAGTATTTGAGACTTCATAAACTAGATAGAGAGTTTATGTTGTTGATTTATTTATTAACATTTTTATTTAGTCTCACTTATAGAATTTTATTTCCTTTATATAAATGATCTTGTTAACCCACTTCTGCCATAGTTTCTGCATAGCTACCTCAGTTAGTAGTAAGCCAGGACAAGAGTTTGCTTGGACCGTTAGTGGTCTAACTGTTGGCCACACTCAGGATGTAGGCTGAGGGTGGGACATGGATACTACATATAGTGTAGCATCCCTTGGGTTGTCTCCCAAGAAGTGTTTGATTTAATGTTGTCACACGACACAATATCCCTAAATCAGCTAATGGATGAGTTATCCCTAGGACGGGGTTTTCTCACCCATTTCCTTTCCTTGAAGCCACAAAGGTATTGTTTCAACGACTTGTTTTTGGCTTTTACCTTCTTGGGTGCCACCTGTTCTCCAATATTTCTTGGATCTGCATCAGCATCAATCTCCTTATATAATACCCCAAAAATCCTAAGATCAGATCTGGGAGTTGAAATGGAGAAAATAAGGTTTTCTACACCAAGTCACAGGATGATTCATCTAGTGACCCCTACGGTGCACCACGAGTCGTTACTGACTCATGGGGAGGAGCTTGGATTTGAATGGGATTTTTAGTTTTGGGGTGACCACAAATCGTGGTCAGCACCACAATTCGTCTAGTGGTCCGTGGTCAAGTATTGACTGAGGATTTAATGATAAGGCAGTGTCTGTAACGACTTGGTCACTGCAAGTCGTTGGGTACACCACGAGTCATTGGGTAAACCACGAATTATGGTGACCCTCAGAAGGCAGAGTCCAGTGCATGTGACGAAAGGTGACCACGAGTCATAGTCGGGGACGATGGGTCGTCCAGTCCCTCGTTGGGACTGGAAGTATGTTTTTCCCTACGAATTTATTAAGGATTTTTCCATAATTCCTAAGTTCTGAAGGTCTAAACTATGTCTCTTTAAGCTCAGAATAGAGTGTTTTAAAAGGGGTAAGTTAATTCTAGTCTTATTCACTTCCATGCATGTAAGTCTAGAAGTTCCTAAGGGTGATCAAGCCTAAATCTCGGAAGTTCTTCCCTAAATTCTCATTGGGAAATCAAGGAAGTTGTGAAATCATATCTCTTCAGGTATGTAGGATTATGAATTGGTGTAATTGTCCAAACCCATGCCCAATCCCCTCTCATTTTATGAAATTCTAGTTGATGAATCTTTGGGGTTTTTACCTAACTTGTGAATTTCCTAAGTATCAATCATGTTATAATCTAAGAATGTTTCTAATGTTGAATTATGATTAATTTACAGATTTTACAATGTTTTCAATTATAAATTATGATGCCCATCCATGAAAGTTTATGAATGTTGAGATCTATGAAATATGTATTCAAGCATGATGAGATTTTTATAAAGAAAGTACGATTCGAATTACCCATGTCTATGTTTATGTTTTCATATGATTAAATCTATGTCAAGCATGTTTAAGTATTGGGAAAGCCCCTGTGATCAAGTATGTTTCATGAATTTATCTATAGTTCATGTATTAGCTTACCATATGCATTTTGGAGTCTAGACTCCCACTATTTTCAGCTTGTGGTATGGTTTGAGCCAAGGCTCCTCATATTATGATTTCAGATTTATGTATGTATGTTATGAGTCAGCTTCGTCACTACATGATGATTCAGCTTCATTGAAAATCGATAGAGAGCATATCCAAGTTTTTAGGAGTAGTGCCTAGCACCGAGTAGGCTAAGGGTCAGTCAACCCTATGCCTACGTGCCAACATAAGTAAGTTCAGATTATTTGGGACCTCCCAGGTGAGCTTCCCATGCCCCAAGGGGCCTTCCGCTTGATATCAATATCATGGTAGCATCCTTAGCCCTGACAAAGCTTTGGACGGCTCTGCCCACTTGAGTGTGATAGTCGAGACCATGTAAGCTTTATCGTGGTAATGTCGGTTATATGACGAGTCTCCTATTGTTCCTCGTGATTTCAGTTATGCATGTTCACCAGTCATGATATTATTGTTTTAGCAGGTTTGACCTAATGTGCAATTTTACTTATGATATTCAATTTTCATCTTTGGTTCATTTGATTTAGTTATCATGTTCAATTATGTTCAGATCATTATTTCTGAAAATAGCATGCAAGTAGTACTCTCAAAATCTTATCTTGATTATGTTTTTTTCATGATATGCATGATTTATGATTTTACTTACTTAACAGTTTTACTTACCTTACATACTCAGTACATTCCATATAGTAACTGCATACTCTATGTTGTATCATTTCATGATAGAGACTCTAATATTCAGGCTCAGTCCCGTCATTAGCCAGACCTGCAGCTTTAGCACTTATCAGCCAGAGTGGTGAGTCTTCATCATATGAGGGCCCTCCTATTCAGTTGTATCTATTACTTTCAATTTTAGATTTTGGTGAGTTAATTGGGGTCTTGTCCCATCAACTTGTTAGTAGTAGAGGCTTTTCAGACATAGAATGTAATCAGCTTCAATCTTGAATTATGTATTCTGATGTTATGAGACTATCAGACTTTCGCTTTATTTATTATGTTGATCTTTTGTTTTATTATGATTGAGTTAGATGATATGTTCATGCAGGTCCAGGTGCTTGTTTCGGGTGCGGGAAGCCCGGACATATGCTTAGGGATTGCCTAGCAGCCAGACATGGTCTAATAGGAGTCGAGGCCCAGCTTCCAGTTCAGAAGTTCCACCAGCACGCCCAACCCAGCAAGGGGTATCTACTAGTGTGGGTGGTGGTCAACATCAAAACAGATTCTATGCCCTAGCATCTCTCAAGGAGCAGGAGGTCTCCCCATATGTAGTCATTGGTATGTTACAAGTATTCCATCTTGATGTATATGCATTGTTAGATCCAGGGGCTACTTTGTCTTTTGTGACGCCCTATGTAGCTAGTAGTTTCGGAGTAAGTCCTGAAATCTTATCAGAATCTTCTTAGTCTCTACTCCAGTCAGTGGAAAATTGAGGGTATGAGAGAGATTTATGCTACTAGACTAGAGATAACAACCTGAGGTAATGTTAAAAGGTGTATGTTTGAGGAGGTTGAGATACGATTCTCAAACTAGAATTAATTCCCCAATATGAAGGAGTTATTTGATCATTATTGTCTTGGTTGGATGAGTGAGTCATGTGGCGAGCATAGCCTAGCCATAGTTTGAGAATCCTTTAGTATATATTCCGCTAACTTGAACAACACAAGAAAAAAGGGTAACTTCAAAAAGAGCCATCCTCCATTGGACAAGGTGCAAGTGAAGGGTAGAATGGTGGATATCTCAGAGCACACAATATGGAGGCTCCCACTTGGCCCCACTTATGAGGCACTGCAGAATACCACGGATATGAACTACAAAATGCACATGGTGAGTGGGAGAAAAAAGTTTGAGGATCAAACAGAAATGTTGAGCCAGATCAAGTGGTTATGGTTCGTGTTTACTGATAAAGAGTAGGCATGGGTCAATAAGGAGACAGTGACCATCACAAAGGGGTCTTTGAGTTTCTCCACAAAGTTTTGGTTGGTGATAGTACGATTGTTATTGATTCTCACTCAGACTAATAATTAGTTGACACTAGATCGGTCTGTGTTGGTGGCTTGCCTTATGTCGAGGTATGCAGTAAATTTTGCTCGGATCATAGTTGTGGAGATTTGAGATAGGGGTGTTAGGTATGGGACTTCTACACATTTCCTTATTTGCTAAGAAATTTTTATTGGCCATTGATTAAAAAGTTAAGGCTACCCGAATTCAAGACATCTCTAAGGTTCGTGATGAGGCCAATCCGATTGCTAAAGGTAGATTGGAGTCGTCTAATTTAGGAGATTCACTTTTCATGGATCTGCTAGAGGAAAACACACCTAGAGATATACCTACACTTATGGGTGAGGGATCTAGAATAGCAGCTGAGTCTTCAGCTATAGAGGTTGATACTCCAACAACTTCTTCCATAGATCGGGTCTTAGCTGTGCCATGAGTGACTAAACCTCCAATTCCAATATCAGCTATGTTTTCACTTGAAATTTACTTATCAACATTAAATAAGTGTCTTGAGCAGAACAAGAAGCAAAAAGGTCTCTTTGTTTAGCAGCTGAAATCACATATTGCTAAATCCATAGATGCAGTACTTATTCCGGTGCATGAGGTAATACAAATACTAGATGGACGGATTGACGGTATTGAGGAGCAGGATAATGAGAGACTGAGGGATGGACAGTCTATAGATTTTAGCAGAGTATTTGCACAACAAGCACAGGATTTCGGGCAGACATTACCGCTTTACAAACCAGCACTGGCTCATTGTTTTAGACACCTGTAACCACAGTGATAGAGGTTCTAGAATTGGACAGGACATAAATTGACTTATTTGATGAGTCACCCCCATGATGAGTGGGGAAGAGGGTTCATGATGATATTATTGAGAGTGACGAGGAAGGCGCAGCCGAGAGAGCACATAAGAGAGAAAGAAAGGAGATGAAGGAAGCACTTCAATGCTTTTGTGAGGAGATGCACACAATTAGAGAGGTCAAAGATTCTACAAGTAGGCCACATGAGAGTACCGAGCACACTGGGGACTACGACTCAGAGGGTGAGTCTTAGACATCGATTGGTGTATTTAGCACCTCTACTAATATCGTAGATGGTACCTCATAGATGGTACTACTACAGAGGTTGTACCTACAACCCTGACACGGGATGCCGTCACTTGAGAGACATATGTAAGTTCTCATTCCCTTGTTTTGATTCATTTTAATACTTTGGGGACAAAGCACAACTTTTTTAAAGGGGTGGGAGCTTGCATTTGTGTCTGTTTTTAGGTTTTTCTTGTTGTGTTCATTTTCCAAGGGCGTTTACTTACTATTGAACCAACATGCTTATATTGGTGTGTTGTAGTTAGGTAAAGGAAAATAGGATGACTTGACAGTTGAAGTATATAAATTTGCACTTTTGGAGCGTAAAATGAACGAATAAAAAGAAACCCCTCTAAAAATTTTGTAATGTGTTTCATTGTTCAATATGTTGACTTGCATGGCTCTTTGTTTGACATTTTATGTATTGTTAGCATGATGATGACTTTAGCTAGTATGCTAACTTAATGATTGGTAGTTGACTTTGAAAAGCCTGTGCCATGAGTTTTTGAGCTTGATTACTTAGTCTTGCATTGTGCATAAAATCTAGAACTTGCACAGTTAGTCTTGCTAATATCGTAGGATTGGTTGGTTAGAAAAGGATCATAGGTCATTTTTATTATTAAACTCACTTAAGCCTAAAAGACTATCCAAAGAAGTGAAATAATCCCTAGATCCCTATCTTGAGCATTAAGCTTTTTTTTGTTGATTAGCCAATGAGCCAATCCATACTTTGTCTCTATAATACCTATTTGATGCAATCCCTCCTTGGATACTAAGTAGCTTCAACTCAGGCAAATCGTCTAAGTTGAGCATAGAAGGTGAAAGCTAGTTGATGAAAAGAAAAAAGGTATGGTAAAAGAAAAAAAGAGAAGAGAAAAAAATGAATGAATAAGAAAAGTTGGTACCACAAAAAGAAAAGAAAAAAAGAGTCAATAATAAAACCACACCCAAAGCATGTGAAATAACAAAGGGAAGGGAGAAAAGGAAGGGCTTTGCGGTGAAATAAAATGAAATAAAAGAAGTGTAGTGTTCAAGGAGGGTCGAGTAACTTATTCCATATCTACAATATCAATCACCAAGCCTACATTATAGGCCGAGCAAATTCCTATAGTGATCCTAATTTAACCATGCGATGATACAAGCATAGAAAATATGGGCATGCTTATGGCATGTGTATGTGCATTATTTGTACTTCTTTTTTAGAGTGAGCTCTAGCATATCTGTTGTCCCTGTGATATTTGAATATATGTGTGGGGGACATTCTTTATAGTGAGGCACTAGGATGACATGGTTTAACTACTGGTTTTTAGTATTTGGTGTTATTGGTGTATGTGTTATTATCAATTGCCAATACCTTTATGTCATACTTTGGTCTTGCAATGTGAGGTTGCGAACTTTGATTGATCAAGGGGGTTTTCAAATTGAAGGAAAGTTGTTTGCTAAAGGTTCATTATACTACCATAGTTTCCTAGTTTTTCGTATGTCTAAGCGTCGTGTAGTAGAGTCTTGTTAGTCACTTGAGGACAAGCAACACTGTAAGTAGAGGGTGTTGATGTGCCAGAAAATTGCGACACAAAATGATGCTTTTAACATAGAATGTTGGGGTTTTTAAGCATATTTTGGGAGATATTGTGGTATTTTTCTCCTATGTGTAGGTAAAATAGGTTTCAGAATAGAAGTTGGAAGTTTGAGTTTAACAGTTGAAAAGATGGGCCATGAAGGCATTTAACGGACCGTGGAACTGGTCCATGGATAAAAAGCTCAAAAAAACTTTCAAAATGGCTCTACAAAGACGGTCAAGAAGATGGACCATGGAACTGGTCCACAAACCGTCATGATGGTCGTGGAAAAGAATTAGAAAAGCTAACAGTTGAAGGCCCAAAATGAAGACTATGTCGATGGTCCGTGAACTCAAAGGACTAACGTCTTATTGGTTGTCAAAAGGATCTGCAGATGTCCTTATTAGGGGGTTTCAAACCAAAGTCAAGCTGATGACTCATGGAAACTTTCACGGATCTTGGTTTGGCCCATCTTACCTGCAAATGACCCAGTTAATAGAGACAATTCACAAAAAATTTCCACTTCCACGGACCGTGGTTGTAGTTGACAGTCCGTGGAAGCCTAACGGGACTGATATTTTCCTAGTTTGCATAGGAAAGGATTTCTATGTTGTGAATAGTTTTAGTAGGGTTTCTTTGTGAGTTTATACACTAGATAGTACAAAATAGCATTGTTGCTTATTCCATGGTTGAAGAACAACATTTGTACTTCGATTGGAGATTCAAGTGTGATTCTTGCTTTTGATCATTAGTGTGAACTTGGTTCTTATCACTATTGTTTCAATACAACATCTAGTTATTCTATTCATCTTTTGATTATTGGTGTGAAGTTGGATCTTATCACTATTATTTCAATACAACATCTAGTTATTCTATTCATCTATTGTAAGTTATTTTTATGACTTCATCAATGAATTCCAATACATTTAACCAAATTATGAGTAGCTAAATCTAATAACTAGGATAGTGGGAACCATGAGGGAATAAAGAACGTAGGGTAAGGAAAATAGTGTTTCTTGGAAAATAGTGATTCTTGACTGTGAATATAGTGTATTGTTATTCTTTTCACTTTAAATTTCATTTAACGGTTGCAAACATTGTAACATGGTTGTATCCCAACCTTGCTTGAACAAATAAGTTTAGGTTAGGAAAAGAAATTAACAATAGAAATTTGAGGCTACCAACTCTCATCTCATTGTTTTGAGCTCTAACCAAGGATAGTCAGTCAAAAACTAATGACGAGGGTGAGAATATAAACACCTAAAGTCTGAGAGGATTTAGTGTGAAATTCAGCTATGCCGGTCGAGAGACGATAGATAAAGTTGGTCTTCATTTTTGTATTATTTCACCGAAATAGATCACTAATCTAATATCCTTGATAAGTTATGAAATCATGGAAAATACAGTCCTAGTTTACTCTTATTTATTGAATACAACAAAACACTTCTCTCAAATCAGTTACCACTACTGAAAGATTTTAAGCTCTATATTTTTACATTACCAAACCCCCTATAGAAATATCGACTACTGATTAAATATATACTTGTTTAACAATTATTTCTCACCTATTCCTTGCGGGATTCGACCCCAATATCGTTGGGTTTTATATTTGATCAACGACAACTATATACTTCTTAAGAGGTGAAATTTTGGTGTATTACTGCTGGTCAGGCTTGAGAGAGGTTTGAGTCCTACGCACCTGCACGAGTCAAGGATGAGGTAGCAGAAAAGGTGGCAATGTCATTTGGTGACTTCTCATTATTCCAGGATGATGGTTATTTGTTTAGTTAGTTTTCCATTCAGTTAGACTTTAGATATTGGATAGCTATATTTATAAAGCTTCCTCTTATGTTTACTTAGTGTACCAGTGCAATGTTAAACCATGGGTTAACTAGGGTCACTTGTGGCACCAAGTACCATGTCTCATCTAGGGTATAGACTTGGGTCATGACAAACTTGGTATCATAGAACTAGGTTTAGAGTGTACTAGGTTGTCTGAAAGCCGGGTCACATAGAGTCTTTTTCATGGGTGTGAAGCGCGCCACACTTATGGGGAGAGGCTACAAGGCGTTTTTAGGAAAAATTTCATTTCTTTCATTATTCTGATCATGCGCTAGAGTGTAAAATCTAAAGTTTCTCTTTTAACTCATGCTTTATGCGTTCAAAGACAATGCCACCCAAAAGAGATAGTGGAAGAGGAAATAGTAACGGGAATCGACTAGCCCCACCAACTCCAGTAGGCCCCCTTAGGGGGAAGTGATAGATGCAGAGCTCGAGGCTGCCCTTAGAGTGTTAATACGGGCTACGACCACTCAGATTAACCAACATGAAATACACCTGTGAACCCTACCAAAGAGATGATAGCTACTAGGGTTCAAAACTTCACGAAAAGGAGCCCATCTGAGTTTCACGGTCCGAAAGTGGATGGAAAGTTCAAGGGAAAAGAAAAGGAGAGAAAGAGAGAAAGGACAGGGGACTCGGGGTATTCCCAACAGAGGATGAGTCGTTGACCTCATTTCTAGTCCCGTCGAAGATCATCAGCCCCAGCACTATCAATTGCCAGTGCTCCAACCAAACCCAGAGTAAGGAGGATCACATACCCAGCTTGCAAGAATTGTGGAAAGAACCATTTGGGAGAATGCATGGCTGGTTTAGGCGGTTTCTTTTTATGTAGCAAGTCGGTCCATAAATACATAGATTGCCCAGAAGCCAAACGGAGTAAGGGTAGAGCCTCGACCATCTTTTCTGCGGCCTTGTCAGATTACTCAGCTTGCGAGAAATGTGGAAGGAGCCACCCCGGTAAGTGTTTGCTCGGTAAGAAAGGATGGTTTGGATGTGGTCAATTGAGCCATAGAATAAAGAATTTCCCTTTTTCTGGGCGTGGGAAGAATCATCCCACCATTCTGGCATCTCTAGAAGCTCACCCATCTCAGTAGGACACAACATCTAGTGAAGGTGGAAGGCAACTCCAAATATAGTCGCAGGTATGTCATAAGATACCCATGTTGTTAGGCATAGGAAATGTAGTATAAGGTATAAGATACTTTTGGTTGGCATTCTAGTATGAGAATTGTCTGTAGATGGTGTGAAGTGGCTACAAGTATGGAACCTTTAGTAATAACTTTAGAGGTGAATGTGAAGCTAAGAGTTAGTGATCATAACCTATCCTATAGAAGAAGTCAAAGGCTAGGAATGTCCTGGACCAAATCCTGGACTTGAAATGGAAACCGGCAGAAAACTGGAAAGTTTTGCCAGAACGACTAATACAGCTAGCCCAGTGACAAGTTGTCAGAGGATACAACGACCTATCCTTTTGAATCGTTGAGTGAGATCCAGGAAGTGTAAAATTCCCTCCAGTTATAACGGGGGAAAGCAATGACTCGTTGTCCCATCTTACGGGTCGTCCTTTTCGTTCGTTGGCCAAAGTCCTAAAACAGAATCTTTCAAACCCAGGACCAACGACTTGTCCCAATGAGTCATGACCACAACCAATGACTCATTGTATGACCCATTGGATCCTGGCAGACAGCTTTCAGATAATTCTCCAAAAAATAGTATCTATGGGATGTCGATACATTCCTATTTAGGTGTCTTTCCCTATATATCAATCAACACACTATACTCATGCCTATGTTTATACTTTCAGGATGATAAGTAACCACTTCAGAGAATATCCCATCCTAGTCTTATTCTATGATTCCATTAATCTCAACCTCATGTGGTGGAACCAATTGTGTAGGTACACTCATGCCACCTAGTATGCTCAGCTCTATGAACTTAGTTCTTAGAATTTTCCATAATGTCTTAGCAGATCATGCGACATCTTGAGTATGTTCAGACTAGGCTTCTTGAATGATTTGTGCTTGTGATTTCCTTACTCTAAGCCATGTGTACGTTCATCCATGACAGGAATGATTGTTGTAACAGATATATATTCAAAATGGCTTTCTATTTATACCTTAGATGCTTAGTACATAGAAGTTCATGAGGTACAATTGTTAGTGCTACCAGGGAGACAGAGAAGTTCTTGGGTGGTTTAGGCTACAAAGGAACAATAAGATGAGTTTAGTGGCAGGCTTGAATTGTGTATTGGCTTTCCGGAAGATCGGTAAAGTTAGCATGATGTTCTTATATGAAGAAATGAGATTTTAGGGTGACGGAGTATGTCACGACCCGAGCAAAGACCCGGATTGTAACACAGGACAAGGAATCCCAAGAGGCCCCAAGTCAACCCATGGCATAAGAATACATCAACTTCATATCACTTAAGGCGTAATACTGAACATTCGATATAGCGAAAAAATAAACATAACATAATATAGCATGATACACGGAAGGTATTAGACATACATATCAGCTGAGTACTACAATGGTCTGAAAGCCTCGTATCAGATGGGTTGATGGGACAACATCCCCAACTAACCCGGTAAAACTGAAACAAAAGACAACTTCAATGTTTGGACATATGGACCTCGGAACATGAAGACTCACCACAAGGCTGGTAGCTAACTCTGAGATGTACTAATGATGGAGATGAGCCTGAGAGCTGGGTCCTGTATCATGAAATGATATAGCATAGAAAGTATGCGGTTAGTACGTGGAATGTACCGAGTATGCAAGGTAATTAAATCGGTTATTCAAAATATACAAAACTCATAAATGATCATAAGAGTAGGACAACATGCTCATACCATAAATATCGTAACATAACATAAGGCTCAAGGTTTTCAAAATATTCGTAATACAATTGTAATCATAATCATAAGAGAAAATATTTATTTAACATGAATTGATCCAATATACATAATCATAAACACGCATAAATCATGAGGGACAGTGGGAGATTCTCATAACCGACATACCCCATGCGAGCACACATGGAGCCCGACTTGTAACCGTAATCAGGAGGGCATTTGTACCTTGTCAAGGGTAGAACCATGAAAGGCGTGATATCACCATGAAAAAGGTCCATTTGGGCCAGGGACAGTCACAAGGGAGGTCCCAACATGTCTTATGGTGGTACGTAGTTATGAGATCCGGGGCCGAACCTATGGCCCGAACCTATTCGGTGTTAAATACTACTCCCGAAATATATATAGTGCTCATGGTTTAATATGCATGAGATTCATGTACTAGTTAAATTATGATAATAAAAAACATTCTTGTAAATACGTGAACTAGCCATGAAACAAGGCCCGTGAGTCGGTCAAAACATTATTCATAAATCATCGGATTCATGCATACTTGTAGATCATACATACACCTTGCAAATCATAAAATCATAATGTGTATTTGAATAAATCCATCTTTCAAATCATAAATCGCGATGGGCTTATAAATATCAACAATTGAAGTAAAAGTCATAACTCGATTAATCATTGATCATACATAATTAGGCTTAATTTAGTAGATATTGAAATCAACAATTTTATAATCAAAATCATTGTAGAATCCGATCATAATTCGAAAAATATAGTATAAATCACAAAAGAAAATAGCCCATTAATAATGATCTTGGGCATAATTGCATTCCCAAGTGATACTTTATTTCTTAATTTTGACTTGTTTATCTACTTTTATGTGTACATTCTCATGTGATTTTTATGTAAATGTGGATTTATATTAACCAACATGATTAGTTATTGTTTTTGCAGTTAGAATGAATTTTGGGAACTAATCTACAAGTTGGTGAAGTAGAGGAATGGACTCGAAAGCAATACTAGGAAGGCGGCAAGAAAATGCTAAAAAATTGATGCTCCGCAACAGGGCCGCGTCACGCGACCAACGTGGAGGCATTCTTCCTAGAGGGGAATTTGGGTGGAATTGCAGTGAAGGTGCACGATGGCACCGCATCACGGAGCCCATGCTCCATGTTCACTTCAATGACACGGTGGGAGGAATTAGCTGCTCACCTGGATTCCAGTAAAGGTGCGCGTTACGTCCGTGGCACGGAGATGAGGCTCTGCGATACCCGCCATGCCACAATAAAGATAATTATCCAGCACCCCAAGTTCCAGTGAAGGTCCGCGATAAGGCCGTGGCACGGAACCGGTGCTCCGCGATACCCTCGGTGCCACGTTGCCAGTTTATTCCGGGAAATTTCCCACTTGTATAAATAGCACACTTAGGCTTTAGTTTAAAATATTTGACATTTCAAGCTAAGAACGTGGGTATCAGGCAGTTGAGCTAAAGAAGTTCATGGGTTAATTTTCTTCCTTTTTCTCTTCAATTTAAATTGGTTGTACGATTTATACTTGTTTGAAGATGTTTATTCATCAAATGAGTGGATAATTCATCTTTAGCTGAGGTTGAGGATGATTTTAGTAATATGTAATTGATATTAATTCAGTTTTTATCTTCTCTACAACGGTTGTTCTACTAATTCTTGTTTTTACTACATTAATGTTTGGCCATTGTTAATTTAACTCCTAGAATTCCAATTTTATTTCTGAAAGGAAGATTAATTGGATAGATGTGAATTGGTAGGATATGTTCTTGTCTTGGTTGAGAAATTAAGAGAAGATTCATATTAAGAATAGAAATATATTTGTATGTCATATTTGGTCATTTATTGAATTGGTTGTGTATTACTAGAATATGAAGTGTTTGAATCACAGAAATGTGTAATGCCAGTCTCATGATTCTTTGATTTGAGAGGAATTCAAAAGACCCAAACCATATGTTAAAAATTCCTGACCAACAACCGAAGAGAAGTGTTGACTGAAATTTAATCAGTCAATTACATATTTGCATGCTTTTCCTTAACCTTAGCTTGTTTGTATTATTTTTCAGATTATAATTTACAATCTCTTTACTTAAAGTTACATTAACTAATATTCTTGAAAAATAACCATTTGTTCTGTTTGTTTGCTTGTGTAGAATCGTGTATACTAAACACTAAATGAAAAATTATTGTAACATTACAGTCCATGTGGGTTCGATACCTGGCTTGAAATAAAGTCACTTTATTACTTGTATGACCACGTGCACTTGAGTGTAGTTAGGAGTGAACATGCTTTTGGCGCCGTTGCCGGGGACTGGCAATTGGTTATTTAATTTTCTTAGTGTTAGTTTATAAGTTCGATACAAGTGTTGACGACTTGATCTTTGCCTTTCTCTTGCTGTTACTAAATTGTTCTGAACGCTGGAAAGGGATAAGGAGTTGGTGGATTCGTTGTTAGAACTGGAGAGACAATTTCATCTACAGAAAAGGGAAGCTCTAGAAAAGAAATTGCAGTTATTAAGGAGAGCAACTCTGGAGCAACAACAACAACCACCAATTATAAGGGTAGTTTTAGTGCCCGAAGAGATGGCAGCAAGACCGGTCCGCGAGGTGGCAATCCCACATGCGAACAATGTAACATCCAGCATTCGCAGGCCGGA